>CAJPEV010002462.1:0-44331 GCA_905338385.1 Darwinula stevensoni | reverse complement strand
GAACGTTCTTGGACACTAAATTTCGGACATTTGAACAGTCACTGGACCGCTACTGAGGACATTCGTCGCATGTTTGCCGCTTGGGAGCATTTCAAGGCTTGAGAGTCACCTCGGCAACATTGCCGAAACATTATGGAGATGATGGCCAAATGGGCAATATTGCATGGCTTTCACGAGGGTTGCCCTTGTTGCCTGAGACCAAAATGCAATATGTTTGTACCTTGACTTTTTTTTGTCCTGTTGCATGGGTTTACATATTCAACTGTGGATATTTGATTATATAGCACAACCTTTCCCTTACATTCCATCATCTGAGCTCTCAGAGAGGAAGTGACAAGCAGCCATTCCATTCCATTAAAAGCAGCCAGACATGGAAAATGAACATTTTGGTCAAATGTGAAGCCAGTGCCAGTGCATTCGAGGAGGCTTCATAAAAAATTTAATCGTCAGTGGAGACCTCAGGACACTTCCTCGAGCAATCAATCTCTCCCATCCGCCATCCCATCGAGCGAAAAAGGCTAAAAGGACGAAGCGATCACGTGGTACATGCGAGGACCAATCAGATCCTTGATCGGTCAGAGACAATCAGTTTTCGGTCGCTTCACTCTTCTGCTTTGCTAAAAAAAAAAATCCATAACTTGAAATCCCAAAATCCTACTGATCAGTTTGAAAATGATTCCGACTGCATCTTATTCAGAGTGTAAACTCTGCTCTGACCAAGGATATTCCAATCCAAATAAATAAGGGCTGTATCGATGGCCGATTATTAGCTCACACTTATCGGTCGGTGCCGGTGCCTATCGTGACGTATAGAGAACAGCGAATAACCATTATGCAAGATATTCATTTAAGTTTACCTATTAGGAAGCCATGTTTAATTTCTTTCAGGGCTGTTACGCAGGGTGTTCCGAGAACATCGAAATATCGACCTGAAATATCGATGGTACATCGATGCACCCTGGGGGATGGGTGCCGGCGGATTCAGTCGTTTCCCGCTGCTATTGGGCGGAAGTTTCACTTCCGTCTTTTCTCGCCTCGATAGGGGCACGCACCTCTATCCGCATTCCACAATCTCTCGCCTGGGATCGGGGAGTGTGGAGGGAGGCATGGCCTTCGCGACCGGTTGCAAGACTTACCATAGCTACAATTATCGAAAATGACATGGATTCATTGATGGATGCATCAGGACAGCACTGACTTTTTATTGCTATTCCCATAGGTGCCATGGAAAAATGGCAGATATTCGCTGGGTGCGGAGACATCTGGTGGCAGGAAGCATAAAAGTGAGCATGGGGGGGGGGAGAGTCACTCGCACAGGCTCAATGCGTTTCTCGTGGAAACATGCAGATAAAGACTGCTTTTATTACGAAGATGCTTCTTTTTTTGTCAGGGCCAAGGCCCTTGGCCTTTTCTTGGCCTTAGGCCAAGAAAGACTATGTAGCAAGTAATCAATGCTCGGGAGTTTCTACCTGGAGTATCCATGCGGCCTGAAAGGCCCTAAATCATGTTTCTTTCAATCTCGGCATTCGTTTTCCACGGGCCTATGAAAATCAAACTTGGTATTTGAAGTCGGAGGAAAACTAATCAACATTAACCCTTGCCATGATGAGTTTCATCATAAGGTACTGATCGAAAAGGGTTTCTGTCATAGTTCATGATTTAGCCCATGAAGCACAACTGATAATTAAAAAAAGCTAGCGGCAAATGAGAGAATTCAGAGGTAATAGGAGTAAAATCCGGATTTTTGAGCGGAAGAGGTTCATCCGGGGAATCCTTAAAATGAAACGAACGTTTCTATTTTAAAGATTTGAGGAAGCACGAATACACAATAATTCGTGCTTCCCCAAATCCTCCGCAACGCAATGGACAGAGACGCGTCCATCCCCAAAGAATGTTGGAATCGGCTGCGAAGAGGCCTCTCCGATTCTTGCTGCAATCGGCGATGAAATCAAAGTTCTATCCCAGATGACGATTGTGACCGTGCCCACAATGGCTGCATGCGATCCGTTTCAGAGCTCGAAACTATCGACGAGACGAAAAACACCCCCAGACTGTAGTAGGAACGGGTCTCACCCCTGTCGCTCCATGACCTGGGAGATCTTCAACGACCCTCTCCCAACATCCTCGTCTGCACGCGGAGGAGGGCATCAGCGGCGTCCTTCAGATCAGGTTCGTCGATGTTTGAGTTTCGCCCAGGAAACTGAGTCGTCAGGCGGCACCAAGGCCCCCGGCGAGAAAGACGCGCTTCGACCGGGGACGGAGGAACGACTCGGGCATCCCAAGAGAATGCGGCGATACGGTGTGCAGGGATGAGATGTCGGGGCGAGTTTTACTTACTCTGGGCCTAATTGAATGCAGTGAGTCATTTTCCTTCAGCATAGCGATTATTAACCTGTACGACGCACGAACGGCTGTTGATCTTGGCCCGTGCTCAAGGAACTCTGCTCACCGAGAGAATCCATAGTTGAAACGTCGTTATAAAAAGAAGTAGAAAATGGCAAAACATGAAAGTCAAAAATGGTTCAGATATGGAAATGCATCCCTAAAAGAGAAGCACAAATAGACCGAGAAAAAGAAATCCAAGTGCATACTAACCAATAATTTCGGCATACATCTTCAACAAGATGAGCACAAGTATGCTAATAGTCCTTCGTCGCAAAAGATGTGAGTTTACGAGCTGCTTCAGAGATTGCTAGAAATTCGGCAACCTGGAATGATTATCTGTTAGGAGTGACATTCATATTACCCAAATCCCTTTTCAATTATTTCCAACACATCCGCCTCTGCGCAGTGCAAGTTGAATGAGAGCGGCTCTATCTTGGGTTCCTCAACATCTCGTGGAAGTCAAGTCGCCGTTCGATCGACTCCCCGAAATTCATTGATGACCTCAGATAGAGCCGAAACGGAAGCTTCTTCCTCTCGACCTGATCATTAGGGGGGGGGGGGGGGGGGGGGGNGGGGGGGGGGGGGGGGGGGGGGGGGGGGGGGGGGGGGGGGGGGGGAGCCAGATCATTGTTCCCCTTGGCGAGACGGTGAACGCGTATAGTCGTCGAAACGGCCCAAGGAAGGCGGGAAGGGATTTGAGGGTCAACTTGAAGTGGCTTCATGGTCTTGCATATGTGTCAGCAGGGCGGGAAATTGCCCCCCTCCCCCCCTTCAGATCTTCATGATCTTCATGAGTCAAAGCCCTTCGCATTAATATGTCCCCTATCTACGTTTCTGTAACCGCTGAATGATTTTGAGCGACCACGTACGGTCGATCTCATCAGAGCCATCGTCTTCAGAGGTCAGGTTCTCGTTTGGGATCGGTCTCTTATGCTTTGCTGAGAAAACGGAAAATTCTTGAAAATGAAATGCATGGGTCTAAAAAATTGAAAGTCGTGCCAAAAAACGAATCTGCGCGTCTTGGAAAAGGACAAATTCTCCCTCCGCTCTTCCTCCTTCCTCCCTTCCCACCTTCTTTCTCCCTCCCTCCCTCCTACCCACCTTCCTCTCTCACTCCCTCCTTCCCTCCTTCTCCCTCTCTCCTTCCCTCCTTCTCCCTCTCTCCTTCCCTCCTCTCTCCCTCCTTCCCAAAGCTCCCCTCCACTCACCCATCACTGCGCACTGTACTGCTCTCGCTCTCTTGCATAATAATTGAGGAAATTTTCCAAGGTTGACGGGCTGTGTACAGAGGAGGCGATTGTAAGCTGGGGGCAAGGAAATCGATCGATTAAAATTTATTAGAAAAATGAAATTTTATTTACGTAACAGTAAATCACGCTCACCGTCCGTAAGACGAACGGTAAACGTACCAGTAATCGACCGTCTGCCTTACGTATCGGCTGAATTCCGACGAGTGACTGCCACCTGCTCGCGCACTGGCAACCGAGACGAACGACTCTGCGGGATCGAAACGAGCTCGATCGAGTCTCGCCGATGACTCGATCGGTGACGGAACCTCCGAAGGGCCGTAATCTGAGAACGAAAATGTAGCTCGCCTTGGTCGTAAGAAAGCCCACGTACCGAATCCGAAATTGGCTGCCGTAATGGGAGCCGAGGTTTCTTCGCACAATGGAGAGAGAGCAGCCACGGCGTAGGTGAGGATTTCTCCCTCGTCGCAGCGAGTGAGGCAGTTGGCAAAGGTCAGTGTTTTTCCTGTCTTTTCGGGTAGGTACAAAGAGGAAAATCCCCGTTCAGTGCTCACTGCATGGGCCTTGGAGCCGGGTGATCGACGGGTGCTTCTCCTTCGCTCCGCCTCCAACGTGCGTCTGGTCTCGGTGGTTTTCAGGCAGTCGCTGGGTCTTCTGCTTCGATTCATTCGTTTCGTTGGTGAAGATGTCGCACCGGTTGTTCGCAGGATGACCCCCCCCCGGCTTGGCAGGGTGATAGCGTAGGTCGTTCTTTCGGACGAAGTGTTCTCGGTTGCGACTTTAAGATATATCTGATTGGAAAGAAAGTTCTCGGAATTTCTTGAATATCCAGTACAATTTTTTTCCAGAGCATGCTAGAATGTTCTGCGTGTGTTTATAAGTAGGTGGTGTCNGTGCTGCCGCATCCGCCCTACAGCCCCGACCTTGCCCCGTCCGATTATCACCTTTTCGTTGCCCTGGACCGTCACATGGGTGGAAAGCAGTACGCCAACCAAGACGACCTGAAAACCGATTTGGCCAACTTTTTCGTAGCGCAGCCGCCAGAGTTCTATTGGAATGGCATCCATAGTTTGCATAAACGTTGGCGTGAAGTGATAGAGGCCAATGGTGATTACATTCATGATTGAGATGATTTTGCTTTTAAATTAACTGGGTTGTAATAATTGTTCATGAAATTCCGAGAACTTTCTTTCCAATCAGATAAATGAAAGATCTGAGATGTGAATAGAAGTTCTAGGATATCTATGATAACAGTAAATAGTTGGACTGTACCGGTGATCACATTGGGCCGATGGTCCATTTTTCCCCCTCATAATCATCGGCCGGTGCCGGTGTCAATCGTGGCCTATATAAGAAATCGCCTAGGAATTAAAAAAGGCCTAATCATGAGACATGCGATGGCTATCAGTAGGCCTCCTCGAAACGATAGAGACCACTTTCGGTCTCGTCCGGTCCGTCAGTCTCTCTCGATGAGGCTGTCAGCGGTTAGCTTGTTATTCGTTGCTGCTGTCGAGAGCATTTAGCGACACGTCCCTTGCAAAGGCGTAAGTGGAGGCACAATCACTTCCCTACTTTACCGCTCCTTTCCTCTGCCGGTTCCTATAATCCGGCTGTAAAATAATCCGATCGATATTTTCGTCTGGGAGAGACCGGAGGGCCGGCTCGTAGTCGCGTGGACACCCTCGAGGAATTTTTTTTCCCGCTTTGCCTGTCCTTTGGGCACCGGGACTGGCACCGGCACCGGCGACATAGGCCGATAGTGCCGGAAGTGAAACACCGGCCGCCGATACCGGTGTTAGCCGGTACATCGGTACGGCCCTATTAAATAGTTCTTAGATGTAACGAGAAGAGCAGACGTCGGAAGAGAGCAGAAACGTTGCGACGAAGTAAAGAGGAAGGGGCAGAAAGTACAAGATCCCACAGGTCCTATCTGGTCTCTCGACCGCGGGGTCCGGTCCCCGTTCCGGGGTCCGGTCCTCCTTCCGGGGTCCGGTCCTCCTTCCGGAGTCGCACCCGGAGTTTCGCGGTGCGCAGCCGGACCAGAGAGCTCGTGAGGTAAGTCGATCGCAGTCCTTCTGCTGTAGTTCGTATAGAGCTTCATGCACGTCTGGAGGAGCAGGTCTTCCGGTCATGTCCCGAAGTAACACGCAGGGACGAAGATCGAAAAACAGGACGCCAGCCGGGACATTCACATTTGCGACATTCACGACGCGCGTGACCTCGGGTCAGGGTCAGGCAGTAATAATTTCTAGAGGAGGAATCCTCTCATTTTTATTTGATTTCGTTTTCTCTTCCTCTGTTTAATTCTGAAATTAAAAAATTTTGGATTAGCTTGGCTTTTAAAGCCAGAGCCCCTTAATTGTCTAAATCAACAGACCAGGTTCATACCTTTTCATGATCTGAATTTTATAGATTCCAAAAGGATCAGAGAACAATTTGAGTCTGTAGATTGTGCAAGTTAAGCATAACAAGTGTAAAGCTGGACCATATCCTTGAAATACATTGCAGAACTCCTTCATAGCAACAGAATTCAGTGATTACATTCATTGAGGACATTGATGATGGTGGGGAGAAAAACAAATTCCCAAATTAGTAACCACCAGAGTTCTTATAGAAGTGCAAAGGTCCGGGAGACGTGATTATTAATCTTGTTTCCATATCACTCAAAACCCCAAGACACTTCAACTTCACCACCTATTCCAGTGGGGCCCCACCAACCATGTAAGGGTAACTGCTTTGAAGTATGAGAAACTATGACCATTAAATATTCATAAGTAAAATTAAATTAATATTTGTCCTGGCTTGCCTTTTTAATAACACTTCCTAAAGTTCTGATTTATCTGGAAGCAATTATTTGCAGTTCTCACAGTAACTTGGGCTTGACACCTTTAAAGCTGTAACTTGTGGGTAACTTGAGTGCATTGCTAAGGTATCTGTCATTAACTCTGGAGTGACTTCTGTAAACATGTGTCTCACTGGATAAAAATCCAGTATAACCATAGGCTTGATGTTAGACTAAGGCCTTTGCCTATCCGAAAGACGTGTGATGTAGGCCTACATCACCTGCCTGTCAATAGGACAAGCCATTTTTGCTTCGCTCATATGTTCTTGTTGAAAAGCGACGCTGTGCAGATCTCTTTCATACCTCTGCAGAGGGTCCTTGTCTAAGGCCTCATCAACTCCCGCGGATTTCCGACTGGTCTGGAGGGGCGCAGGGGAATTAGTTTCAGGGTGGACTGTCTTCACGTGTCTCCTAAGAATCCAGTTTGCTGTGAACTTCTTACATAACTGACGCTCCACGAAGAGGATTAGAAAAGGCTTGGACCAGTATGGGAACTGAACTCTGCAATGAAGGGAATGGCAGACGCCATGATGGTAGAGTGACGTAGCCCCGAGTCGATTGTGATTGGTCGGTTGTAAAAGCCTGCCTGTGGTCGCGATACGCTTGTCCTTGGGTCCCCTAAACATGGTAAATCGAAGACGCTCTAGCTGTCAGGTAAGGAAGACCCATAGACACAGCGATAAGCTGGGATGGAGCCATCTTCAGGAGGTTCAGGAGGTTCAGGAGAGTTAGTGATCTTTAGTCCATTCTGAGGGGCCGTTTCTCCTACTTTGCATTGAGATGCTAGGGTGTTTGGTCCGTAACTCCTCGAACAGGAGGAGAAATGGGCCCCATTTGTTCTAGTCTCCCGTAGATTCTAAAAAGACGTGATCGGCAAGCATTGAATTTTAGGAGGGAAGGTCCTGGCCGTAGAGACCATGAATTGAACTGAACTTTGAAATCCGCTTTTTGTTTGGGTCTAGGCCTTGCTGATATGCAGTCCAGTATTTATTCTCTTTTTTTGAATTGCACTAAGCTCTTAAATTCTTTTTTATTCGGGCCTACGACTTCCTTGGTCTTGCTCAATGTTGGAAGATTGTGTCATCAGGCAACTATGGGATCTCTAAGTTTCCTAACATACATTGTCCGGGTGACAGTTATCCTGTGTTCCTGTTGTCCACAGAAGAAAAGTATTCCAATCTAATACATCAGAAAAGTTGATGGTATTATGGTTGTTGGTGGTCTACATAAATCCAGTGGTCTTTTTTTCTTTTATTTTTGCATTCCATATCTGAAGAAAAAAGTTTTTTCACCCCTACCACAACCATACATGAAGAAAAAGAAAAGTGCATTTTACTTTTTGTAAATATCAACTGCCAGGAACAGAGGTTTTTCGCAACATATATACGTAGTTTCATTACACTCCTGTCTGAATTGTAATGGTTCCATATATGCCACTCCTTGTTCTGAGCACAGTATTGAGTATCAATGATATGAAGGACTTAGGGTTATGTAATATCTACCAAGAAAGCTGTTTTTTTTTTCGCATACATTTGGATGGAAGTATGGATTTTTCTGATGGTGTAGTTTTTGTGTCTGAATGCTCTAAGAAGATATGGGAATGTAGGTATTGCATGTTCCATTTAACTTCGACTATTGGTCTTGAAGGTCTCTATCGAGTCATGTGCCAAAAGCTTGAAAAATTTTTAGTTTACCGGGTTCCAGAAATGAAGATCAGGCTGCATGAGGCCTTAATGGAGTGTCATTTCTTTGACCTGTGAAAGGAGACTTTTACTGGTCATTGTGGATTAAAAGTGGTCTTTTCTGAGACTGGAGAGATTATATAATACTTATCCTTTACTGGAGAAATTTAACATTACTCATCTGGCAGGATGAATGGTTCTATGACAGGCCCATTTGGATACATTCTAATATAGATTTGAGTGTAGAGCATGAGACTCAAGTGTACATTTATGTTGTTAGTCTTAGGCCTCTTCTTGAGTTTACAATTTCAAATAATATTGCTATGGCAGGCAAAACTTATGGAACCTGTGACCTGTTGCAATGGCATGGTTGATGGATCCCATTGACTTTCCCACTAGTACAATATCAAAGGCCAAAGAGTGAGAAAGTCAACTTATTTTGGGGAACAATGGGTAAGATGGGGTTTGACAAGTGTTACAGCCTTCCTGCACAGCTATTTTCTAACTGAACTGACCCATCTCTCTCAAAAGTAGGTTGGCTTTCTCATTCTTTCAGCCCAACAGAGGCTCACTTGGTCTGTGTTTTTTGCTTCTTCTCTGGAGTTATTTAGTTATTTCAGGTGATCCAAGAAAATTCTGGGGGTGTTCACCAATTCTAAATGTGTTCCCATTGTTGTGCAGTTTTCAGTTTTTATTGATCCACCAACAAAGTCAACAGTCAACAAACGGGAAAATGTCTGGTGAATACATTCCAGTGCTGGAATATCCCACTAGACTTATAATTGATATTCCTTTATTGGAAAATGGAAACCTTGCCTTGGAGACCCTGATGTCACAATTTGGTGACTGCACTGGGCTCCTATATTATAATCAAGGAAGTAAATCCATGGTGAAAATTCCCCTTGTAGATGAAGAATTCCATCCACCAGGAGGAGTCTGGCCTAAGGGACTTTATATCTGCGCTTATCCAAAAGGTAAGTCCAATTTAAGCTTGTCTCAACACATTGACTACCAGGGTTTGCAACACACTTTGGCTTTGTCAGCCGTATGTGGATGACATGGCAGTCAATGTGTTAAAAGTAATTGGAGGGTAGGGGGGCAGGTGGAATAAGACATTCATGTAGGGTAAATTGAAACCACTCAGTGTAGTGCTTTCATGATGAGTTTTTATGCTCCCATTTGAGGACTGGCATTACTGGTGCTTTGAATCTTGAAACACATCCCAAGTACCTTTCAGTATCAGATGTATGACCAAAGACCAGGAAATAATTGTTCCATTGGTGTTGGTATGCACTTGGAACACAGTGGTTTGCATTTAAAGGGTGTGAGCTCATCACTACAGCACTGTACATTTTTTCATTACCATTCAAGGTCAAGGCTTTGCAGTAGGAGTCAGAAAGAGATTGTTAACACTGACTTTCATATGAGACTGTGCTATCAAGAGTCCTGCAATTATAATTAGAAGCACAATGAAGTGCTATATGGTTCAGACTGGAATTCAGAATTCAGACTCTAGTATCTCGTAAAGGAGCACCGTTACTGTTGCTTGTTTATGAGCATGCCATTATTAGGGAGGTGATTTTTATGCCAAAGCATATTTTTCCTGCAGCCTCATAGTAGTGTGCAACCCATATGAGTTCATGTCTCATTAGTAAAAGATGTGATTTCTGGCATCTAAAAATGTATAAAAGTTAATAAATACAGGGTGGCCTGTAAGTCGCTTTACCATTTAAAAATTTAATAACTTTTTTGCCATTTTTTAAGTTTTTGTTTCAGATTTTGAAAATTTGTTCCCTGGAAATGTATTATGGAAAAGTTCACGACAAAGCAACACGTAAAAATCATTGAATTTTATTTTGAAAATCGGCTATCCATTGTTCTAACACAGAGAGCATACATGCGCTATTTCCATGTCAGGAATCTGCCCACGAAACCAGCAATACTTCACTTGGTTCAACGTTTCCAGCAACAGGGGTCTGTTAGTGATTTGCCATGAGCCGGGAGATCACTTCAGTACGTACGCAGGAAAATATTGAACGTGTGCAGCAGAGCATTCAGGAAGAACCAGGAACGTCCACTCGAAGACATTCTCACGAGCTTGGAATCTCATGGACTTTGTTGCAGTGCATGCAAACACATTTACACATGTACCCATACAAGGTGCAAATGGTGCATGAATTAAAGCCAATAGATTGTCAGCAGTGGCTAAATTATGCAATACAGATTCAAGAGATGGCTAGAGAAGACAACAACTTTATTCACAATCTGATCATGGGAGATGAAGCCCATTTTCACCTGAATGGCTCTGTGAATAAGCAGAATACTAGGTTTTGGGGCACC
The DNA here is from genome assembly GCA_905338385.1 of Darwinula stevensoni. NCBI lineage: Eukaryota > Metazoa > Arthropoda > Ostracoda > Podocopida > Darwinulidae > Darwinula > Darwinula stevensoni. Next base: position 33,835 of record CAJPEV010002462.1, on the reverse strand, counting down.
GAGAATCCGAGGGTCATCCATCAACATGAATTGCACCCCCTCAAGGTCACGGTTTGGTGCGGTGTAACATCCGAAAGGGCAATCGGGCCTTACTTTTTTGAGAACGAAGATGGCAATACAGTTACGGTGACCGGCGACCGATATCGAGCAATGCTGGAAAATTTTGTGCGTCCTGCAGTGGAGGACATGCCTGAGACATGGTGCCAGCAAGATGGGGCAACTGCCCATACGGCCTTCACGTTCGCCCGATTTGACAGCACCATACTTTTTTCTTTGGGGCTGCCTGAAGGATCGGGTGTTTGTCAATAAGCCCGGGACCATCCAGCAGCTTCTGTACTTTCTTTCTGTACTTTATGTTATAAAAAAATAAATACAAAAAATTAACAAACAAAAAATGTATTAGATTTTTAAATGGTAAAGCGACTTATGGGCCACCAATAATTTTGGGGGGTTTGCTTCAGAGAAATGGCAGTTATTACAGTTTAAAAAAAAAGTGACGAAAAATTTACCTGAAAACAGCTTTCCTGAGTTCTTTCCAATGCCGCGCTGCTGCTGTCGCCTGTTTCTCCCTCGCGCCCCTGCATGATACGGATTGGTTGATGAGAGATCATGCGATCATGAGGCGAGTAACATGAGGCTATTGTAGATTGTGGAGGAGGACACATTGAGCCATTTTTGGGTAATTAAAAAGGTCTGTGTGCATGTGAGTGATAAATTCGAGGTTGAGGAAAAGGAACTTGGAGTAAAAGCCCATTTTCAGGAAATTTTTTCGTCACTTTTTTTTACACTGTAATAACGGCCATTTCTCTGAAGCAAACCCCCCAAAATGATATATCTTTCGAAAGAAAATTGAACAAGCTTCATTTTGCTTTTTTAAAAATTGATATTGGCCCAACGGGGCACAAGTTATTAAACTTCAAATTTGGGGCGGATTTTCTTGGCCCACCCTGTATATGGAAAATACACAGATAGCAGCATGCGGGAGGCATTGGAACGCATCGTTCGCGTTAGCTACGCTGAGTATTTTCCTGATAAAAGCTCGCTTTTCCTTACTTCTTTTCAACATTTTAGTCTTGCTATCCCTGAGTATTATAACCACCGGACGTCTCTTTTTCCTGCCTACCATGACTATTGCAGCTACTGGAATCCGAACACTGCAAAAAGCAGGAATTCTAATGATACTTATCACCAGAAGGATGGGTGATGATAATCTACGACTTTCCTCGTCCCTGTTACCGAAAACATCCACTTCCCTTCCAGCCCTCCCGGATAGACGAATCCATAGTAGACAATGGGGGAGAGCGGCTGCGTAGACAGGGTTACTAGGCGTAGGCATGAAATGCTGCTTCTGGCATCCTACAGATCTGTACTTGGACTGGTACTCTCTAATTTTCTATTCCAGCGAGGTTTTTCTCATCAGGGTGTCTGTATAGTCAGGAATCAATAGGAATTTATTTTACATTAGCAATAATATTTTTTTATCCCTGGCTTTTCGGACACCTTTCCTTCCTCTTTATTTTATTTCCTCACTTTTCCTTCCTCTTTATTTGACGAATTTGACGAGGTTGACGGAGAGACAACGGAGAAGTCACGGTACGACCTAAGTAAATAATTACCAGTCTTCCTATTTCCCTTCGGGGAAATAGGAAGAAGAACGAGAGAGAAAGCGAGATTTATCTTAGTAGATATCCTCAACGATACCAAGTTTAAACAAAGACCTAGAAAGAAGCAGCAATGTAAGATAATATCCATATAGACACAGTCGAAGATAACATCGATTTTCCTGCACCTGGACAATGTCATTATCCCCACAACTCCGTAGCAATTTTTTTTTTTTTACAATATCGATATATCATGCCTAGTTGAAACAGCTCAGCATGAACTGGAAAGGACATAAAAGTGTTTCTCTCCTGTTCCCCTTTTTGAAAGAAAAACCTTTTCCCTTCCTAAAGAACGAGCCGAGCAAGAACGACTGCCCGGGGCAAGTCTTTTTCATCGGATTCCGGTCACAATGCGTTTAGTTTTGCCTTTTCAATTGATCCGATGAAAATATTGGCGGGACATCATCCTGAAAAGTACCACATTGTCAACGGAATATTATAATGGTATTAATGATATTTAGAGCGTTCCTAGTGCATGAAATCCTCGTGTTTCTGTTTTAACGATTCTATTACATTTCCTGAAACTGCATGCATTCTATTGGTGTCAAATGAGCTTTTGTATGATTCACGATCAATTGGATGATATATATATATATATATTTTTTTTTAATATAACGAAAAATAGTTGGAAGTAAAAATATTCCAATAGATATCCCATAATTGCTATCCATCATTACTTCATTGCTAACAGAAGGCATTGAATAATACTTTAAGTGAGTAATTTCCTCGCAAAGATTAATAATAGCATAATTATTGATTTTTAAACATGGACTTTTTCACGACAGATGAATTCCACATCAACTAATCAGTCGATTTTCACCTCAGTTATCCGGAACATTTTGCACAAAAATTAATAAGGAACAGAATGCCACACATAGCAAGACAACATGACGTCACCGCAAGCCATGTGAACTTGCGAATATGAGGGCATAGAATATTTTATATAAAGTTCTGAAACCGTTCCCGAATAGCACGTACTCGAAAGCTTTCAACCTGTGTTCAAAGTGGCTTTTGGATAGTCGAAAGTCCACGAATGAACAGTTTTTGGGCGCTCAGTTAAGGTGCTATCTGGTCTTCTACCTCTTATTCTTCATTACATTTCTGAAGGCCATTAGTCGAACGTTAAGAACACGTTTTCTTCATGCACATATAACAGCAATTTGATGGGGGCCATCTGGCAGCGGCTCGAACGAACGAAGGTTCGCGTAACCGAAGCGAGATCGCGCCAAAGTCGCCGCTTTGACGAGTCAACATCTGATGCAGCTGGAATTAAATCCCAATATTTCCCAATTAATAACCCGATATTTCCCCAGAGACATCCCAGTGAACACACTTGAATTCTTTTCATTCATCTCGAGACTCCTAAGGAGGCTGGCAAGGAGGATGGAGCGAGGATGGTTCAACTTGAAACCCCTTGCAAAAAATTTTTATCTGAAGTAAAATTGGGACGGTGAAACAGGTAAAAAACCGTTTTTTCCCCCTCTTTCAATCTATCAGAAGACCCTTCAGGTAAAGATAAGAGGAAAAAGTTGTTACATTTCTCCTCTCCCGAGCTACTTCAGTCTCATTCCTGCAGATCCCAGCAAGCGCCACTCTTTCCTGCTTGCTTTTTTGGTCTATTAGAGAGAGTTGAAGAGAGGACGATAATGGCGACGCAGACGACCCACGAGCCCATGTGAAAGAAGAATAGCTTCATCCGTGGAAGATCCACAGACTGGAAGTCTCTCACTGTACGAAAATCGCTATACTGAGTAAAGAGAGATTTCACCAATTTTATAACTACCAACCGAACTCACGCGAACTGAAGGGGAGAGCCGGGAAAGCGAGCAGTGAAGCTATCATCTGAGTCTTTCCCAACACGATGAAAGGTAACTTGAATCCTCCCAGCTGGTTATGGATAAAAGCATGATTCTCTCAAGGATATATATTTTTTCGTGGTTGGATAGGCTAAAGAATCTTACGTTGAAGAAAACGCTACCGATCGGAGGGCTGATCGATATTCCGACTCCAATAAACATCTCTAGGATCGCCTGGAAGGCAGTATTACGATTACCTATAACGCATTCTTCGAAAAAGAAATAATTACAACGATCACTTGGAATGTTGTTCTTACGAGAACAGTACCCATGGACTTGGGGAAGAAGTGGGCGACGAGGGCGAAGATGGTCGTGGCAAAGAACGCGTAAACAACCCCTTGAAGGATCCGAAGGAGGAAGCCATACAGTAACGAACCACATCCAGTCTTCTATCAAATCCGCGAAACTGGTGAGGGAGAGACGAGGTTACATCATCATCTGCCACTCTTGTTGCATGGAACAGTTGCATATTTAAACAAAACTCATCTGGTATATGGTCAATTCGCCCCGTTCTATAAAAAAAAACTATTTAATTACTTTATTCTTCATATAACATCATATAGTTCCATATTTATTAAGAATGGCCAAAATATGATACGGACTGAGCTGTTTCCAAACATGGCTAAATTCAGTGCTGGACAATCCAATACATACGTCTGTATTTGGAAGTTCCGTAATTAACAACTTCCTATGGTGGTCCGTTTGGAAATTGAACAATCCTCCCTCCATCCTTCGATTCAGAATTTCATGGAGACTCATTAGACTAGGTTAACTCTCTAGACCAATGATGTGAAATTGGCGGCCCATCAGTCTATTTTGTCCGGCTCGTGAATTCCTCTTCAACAGCTACTGAAAAGTACTGTACTGACGGTTACTAACTAACGGTTATGGAAAAGTACTGTTTGCATTAAGATTAGGTGTTAGGTTTTTCTTGTGGCCCCTAATCACCCCTGAAGGCTTCCATCCGGTCCCCAGCCTAATCGAGTTTGACACCCCTGCTCTAGACAAATGTTTTGAAGCATTCAAGTGTCTTCCTCAAAGGTGTGTGCGGGTAAAGGTCGGGGACAGAATGAAAAGTTCTGGGGTAGAATTAATTCCAGCTGTATTCGGTATTGATACGCTATAGCGGCGATTGCACTTCGGTTGCGCGAACCTTGTTTTTTTATGTCCTTCATAAACGTCATGAAGAAAAGGATATTATTGATAAAGAGGTACCTTAACTGAGAGCTCAAAAGTTGCTCATCCGTGAACATCGAACGGTCCAATGCTTCTTTAAATACATGTTAAACATTTTCGCTACTCCGGAAAGGATAAAAATGAGCTTTCCTTTCTCTTCCATGTTATAGCCTAGGATTAACATTGAGGTGCATGACCTTGTAGAACTGTAAATAGAAACAGTTTGATTAGCACAGAATAGTCAACGCAAAAAGAGCACAACCATAAACATGATAAAAGGAGAAAGGAGTTTTATTTGAGACTTCCAAGTAGTGTCAGTTTACAGTGAAGTTTCGAGTGTCTCGACGAGGTGCCATTGAAGAGAAATCATTGGTGTACACCTCACCAGTAGCTGCAAATATGGCTTGCACTACCTATGAGGACGAGATGAGGACATCTCTCTTGAGCGCTTCAAATATTCCATAGCTTATTTTTTTATTTATTAAAACAACGTTCTTTACTAGGATTCACATTAATAATGTTCAATAATAAAATAATTTGGACTAGGTTGATTCAACTGGTTTCTTTTATTGCTTTCAGCACGCCAGTCTGACGTAAGAACAAGCCTTTTTGGACAGGACTATCCAACTCCGTCTCAAAAACTATTGCTTTTCCCTTTAATTAAAAGTAGTAAATTCAGATTGTAAGGCAGAGTACCACTCAGACCGACTCTGGTCTGAGAACTTCTGAAGTGATAAAATAAAACGAATCAATAATCGGTTTTAGACGATTATAAAGTGCTTTATATATACAAGGACACGGCAGACATAAATTACATGCATACAAACATGCATAATACAGCATGCATACATACATTCATATAAATCTGTGCTATAAAAATATATACGTAGATCGAGGACTCCTTCAGCATGGGCCCTGGCCATAAGGAAGATCACTTATGTCATGGGGCAGGTTGTGGGAAGGAGGAGGAGCATACAAGCTATTCTGATAAGCGACTGGTTCCATCCAGCCAGAGTGTGGAGGAGCAGGGACGGGTTTGCACAACCCATAGAAAGCCATGGGAACTGCCGTTGGTGGGTGACGGAGGAAATTCGGAGGTGGAGTTGCGTTTCTTTCAACAAAACAATCTCCAGCCAGAGCCTAAAACCGAAGGGAGGAAAAAAAAATTGATACACCACTCCACCTTAGGCACTTTAGATTGGGAACGGGATCTTGATACGTTCAGGAAGCTAATGGACGCTTCATGATCTGAATAGGGAAACCATAATTTCACCATTCCAACAGAAATACATTCTCGAACAAGGGTACATGGTGCATGGTGCTTACCTCTCTTTCCCCTCCACCCCCCCTCCCTACCCCTCTGTTTCCCTACTCAAAACCCTCCGCTTGTGAAGGGATATTATATGAGATAGAGTAATTACTCTTCCATTAAGACACATAAATTATAATACAGAGGCTGTGGATATCTCGCCAAATCGGATGTTGAGGGGTATAACTGCGGCAGGAATATCTCTTTGAGCGTATACTAGTCTGCTTTACCATTATGAGCAGACGAGACTCACTCTGTTTACCTCGTGGCTCCTCCTCCTGTTCTCTTCCTTCAACTGATGCTCGGCTTGCACCCGGCGAACCTCTGCTTGCTGGAGCAAAGCCCCCAGGAGGGAAACCTCTTCTTTAGCTCTCGCAAGCCCAGCTTCCAGACCTCTTAGGTCCTGAGGAGGAAATCATTCGACTAGATTAATTCCCTTCACGCACTCTCATTTTGCTCCCATGAATTGTGTTTCATAAGAGCATGTGTTTCATAAGCATTTAATGAGCGACTTAATCACCGTCGAAAAGAACGATGAGTGGGGTCGCCATGAGTTCTGGAAGCTGAAGGGCAGTTTCCATCAGTACTCTTCGGTTTATGTTAATGAAAGAGGAAACTCGACGTTCCTCTTGAAGAGGTCCTGATCAAGACGTTTTAATAATTCCGTTGCACTCCACTTCATACTAGTATGCCTTCGACATGGCATCATAGCTATCTTAAAAGATGTAAGTCTGGGGCATTTGACCAGACAACAAACTCTTTCTCAATAAACTTTTTCATATTGTACGTTAGTTGAACCGTAATATTCATTGAACATTCCTTGGACGTTTCGGTGCTACTTGAGGTTGGTCGAGATGCCCCCTGGGAATGACAAAAAGAACATAATAAAAAAGCGAAGTTCCATTCTCAGACCGAATGAGGAGGACCTTTTCCATAATAATTTCTCATATGTTAATGACCATTTTCTATATATATATTTTTTTTTTTTCGGAAAGAATGAACCCCTTATATGACTGAAGTCGGAATAATATTTTGATATATAAGTTTAAGTTCGTATAATTAGTTAATATAATTTTAAATAAATATATTTTAGTGCAATCGGTATCTTGACGCTAGTGTGAAATACGAAGTCGGCATCTGAGGGCCTCGCCAGTTGGAGTGCCAATTGTTCATCACGAGAATCGAATCGACAAATGACATTCCTCTTACTATCGCGGTCACCCTCAACCAAACTTTTGAAGTCTAAATGGAGAAACTCGAACCAAGGACGAACCCCAAGTTGCCGCCGAAGGACTTGAACCCGGCCTTCCTCTGCCTGCTTCTCCGCATTTGCTTCGTCTAATCGTGATCGAAGCGATGAGATGTCATTCTGCAATGCCTCGTTTTTCTCCTTCGAGCTTGGGAGGTCGAGCTGAAAATTTTCAGTTAAAGCATGTTAACACACTTAACAGTTCTTAACGGTGTTCAAATATATATGTTCAAAACATTCCGCTTATGGACTGACGTAAGATCATTGCTCTGCCACAGGGGTGTCCAACTTTCGGCCCGCGGGCCGGATCCGACCTGCTAATTCATTTTCTCCGACCTGCGAATTCCTCTTTAACAGTTAATTTTGGAAAATTGCTGAAAATTTCACTTCCCATTAAAAATGAGGTGTACGTGGTGTGAGATTCGTTAGTGAAGCCTCCTAACACACCTGAACCAAATCATTTGATCCCCGCCAAATTGAATTGGACACCCCTGCTCTACCATTAAGACTCCCAACTCCATTCTGACCCGTCGTTTGCGAAAGAGAATCATTTCGGTAGGGAAATGAAGAGTTTGAACATTAGCCCCTGAGGAGTTCATCTTTTCAATAGGGAGAGGGGACAGGAGAAAGAAAAACAAGTAATCCAGACTGCCAAGGATAGCAGACTTTTCTCTTTCATTCAACATTGAAGGAACGATGAGTGATTGGAACATGGAACAGACTTTAACTTGCAAGTTTATGCTGTGCAATTATCCTTCTCGCTGCTCAATGTATGTGCACAGAATGGAAAATAGTTTACTAGGCTGTGTGGAAAATAACCTCTCTCTGAGCGGCAGCATGGTTAATGTCAGTTCCAAGTCGCCCCATTGTAAAAATCGAAAGCATCAACAAAGTCAAAGTGTATGGGATTTCCTTTGACCTTTTGCATCCGTTATTCGATTGTAGATTCCCAGCAGATAAATAAGAGGATAAGGTATCTATATAATATCTATATAATAATAGCCGATGTACTCCTGTCCGCCGGAGGCCTGCACGGGTCGACCCGACCCGATTGGGCCGATTCGAATCCGGAGCTCAAACGCCGACCGAACTTTTTGAGTCCGACCCGCGGATCGTGTCGGACCGATCTGTCCGGACCGCTGTCCGCTTAGGCCTCTAAGCTTCGGAACTCGGGGTCTCTGGGTTCGTCTTTTTTCTGAGCGGCTCTGCTGAGGCTTCCACCTGACGTCCCATGACGTCACATTGGTGATGGCCTGTTCCGTACTCTCATAGCTCACTACGTTCCACTGGTCGTTCTTTGTCCGAGAGTGACGTCATTTAATGACGTGATCGCATCGAGCGCTGACGGAAAGAGGCGTTCTTATTGCCAGAAGCTGTTAACGGCTCGAGAAAAAGACTCCTCTGAGTGTATTCTAGCGTATTCTACTGCATCAAACATGAAAATTGATTGCCAACCGATCCGCCGGTCGGGTCTGCCTGATAGAGTTCATCCCCATTCCCAAAGGTTACGTCTTCCTGTTTGTCTGCCTGTGGCTTGCGCGCGTTTGAACTTTCCATCGCAGGACCGAACTTTATGGAGCCCCCCCCCCCAGGGGGGTCATGTCGGGCCAGTCGCGCCAACCCACAGCCCACTTATGCCTCTGAGTTTAGAGCTCGGGGTCTCTGGTTTCGTCCGCTTTCTAAGCGGCGCTGCTGACCCATCCAGTTTTCCCATGACGTCACGTTCGTGTGAGCCTGTCGTGTTTTCATAGTTCACTGCGTTTCGCTGCCTGCTGCTTGCCCGAGGGTGACGTCATTTAATGACGTGATCGCGTCGAGCGCTGACGGAACGAAGGTGCCCTTTTTTCGCAAATAATTCTTCTGATAGCGTATTCTCCTGCACCTAGCAGGAAACTTGATTCCAAACTGAGCTGCCGGCCCAATCCGTCAGTCCGATAGAGTTAAAACTCGGGGACTAAAAAGAGAAATTTGAGATCTATGGGGATGGGAAGCATCTTCCCTCCTTCATTTAATGCACGAAAGTTTTGAATTCGTACAAATTGTCCCATTTGAATGTTATAGAACCAAACCTGTATTTTGGTATATAGGGTAATTCTAGGAATAGTTTAAGGGAGGGGGCAGGGGGGGGGGGGGATGGCTGGGCGCACGCAATATTATTGATTCGAAATATGGCCGTTGAAAATTCCAGCTGTGTGTTTCATTTAAATTTTTTGAAAGAGAATCCATTAACTTAAATTCGAAGACGTGAATGTTTCACGGGTACTTCCTAATATTGCCAAACCTCAGCAAGTGAGATTTCCACGATAAATTCTGGATTATGATCCCCTATCGTGCTTTCCTCGATATGCCCCATATTCCCCCCGGAAGCTGGGCAGCAATCGGGTATTTTCTCCTGATTCATTCGTAATATAGTGTATTCTCAAGGATTCGATTCCTAGGAATTTCCTCCATCGCAATTCTCTTCAGTATACATTAAGCAATAGGCGTCAGTGCTGGAAATGTTTGTATCGAGGCGTTCAGACTACCCTCACTGAAATTCTTTAAAACATCGAACGATTTGGTGTTGCATTTCTGTCACCGTTTCCATTTTTCCTCTCTAGACTTTGAAAAGGGGAGAAGGGAAGGGTATGAGGGACTATTCCAACGACCGACCTATTTTGGAAATTCTCTTGGCCAAAACCTCAAGTGAAGACTCATCGCGGAACCGTGTGAATGGATGAAACTTGAGGGACTCACGCTGAATCCAAGGACTTCCGAGGACGCCGGGGGTGGTACCGGGAGTTCCAACAATCCCTCGTCGGTGTGAAGCCAAACGCCCTTCACGAAGGGAACGACATCAAGGTCATCGTGGATGTAATGACCTTCCTTGAAGACGCATGGAGAAGAGGCATTTAAGATGCCAGACGCAGGAGACAAGCTCGAGCCACGTGAACACAGGTCCCTGCGACAAATCATGTGGCAAAATGAGTTTAAAAGTTTCTAATGTCCCATACCTGAATGCATTATGGTATTTGATCTGTAAATCACACGAAATTTTAATCATTTGATTGTAAACTTTTTGGTGTAAAACTTTCCATTGTAATTTATTACATGAATTCCTTTGCTAAGAAGTTCTCATGAAGAATCATGATATCTATTGGAAAAGGACAAAGCCCCGAGACCATAAAGAAATCTGAATGATTACTCTTCAGACTCAATGAAAGAGGGAGGAGTTGGCAAATAAGAAACGAACCCAGAAGACTAAGGAGGTGAGCTCCCATTAAAATAGCAGATTGAAACTATTTAATTTTTGTTGGTCTGCCTGACTTGGTGATTAAGCATTAGGATTTTTTTTTTTTTTACAGAGATTCTGAGAGTGTCAAGATGAAACTCGTCGAGAGACAATGACTGCATCGATCCTGCGTAAGGAATGGAAGCGAAGTGAAGGAGGTCTCGGAACCTGTGAGGTCGAAAAAGAGAGGGTCCGGGTGCAGCAGTGAAGGACCGGAGGTCGAGGTGCGTTTGAGAACCCCCAGCCTGCATCCGTGCGTGTCCCACGCCGATTGGATGACGTGCCTCCATCGCGCTTTCCTGAAAGAGGGAATCAATTTCTGCTCATTTCAGTATGCTGTCATTGTATTTTTTTCCCCTAGAAATTGCAAGACGTTTCTGCAGGATTTAAATATTGACTTTCAGGAATGTTTGAAGAACCCCATTTAAATCGTGACTCCGTTCCACTGCAATCACAGCCCTTTAAATTAGAGAGTACCTCGTAAAATGTTTCCTAACCTCCATCAACGATGCGTTCTCGTCTCCGATGCTGTCGCCATTATTTATAAACTCGTCCCCTTCCACTTTGGTGCTGCGAAAATCATTTCCAGATTCATTCCCCTTTTCTCTACTCTTGACGTCGTTTCCGTTCCCATGAGCATCATTTCCAAGCGAAAATTCATCCTGGTGGCTTTGCTCTCCAGACGAGCAGCCTTTATCTGCGCTTTCCAGATGAACTCCGGTGTGATCCCCACGATCTTCGGGGTGATCCTCACGATCTTCAGTGTGATCCTCACGATCTTCGGGGTGATCCTCCCGATCTCCGGAGTGTTGACCATCACCTTCAGCTCGGCGAACAAGAGATTTACTGAGGAATCTCTTTCAAATTGACCACATGCAACTATTTGAACGAAATTGATCACTCGTTCCAATACCGGCTATTAGAAAACATGGATAGAAAGAGGGTTTTCAAATTTTCATTCGAGTTTTGTCTTACGATGCATTTTCAACTCATTGAAAAATCTGAAGGAAATGAGAGGAAACTCACTGTTTAGATCCGATATTTCGTTCTTGTAACACGGGCAAACGATGGAAAGGACCCTTCTCAGCATTATCTCCGAGATTCCAATCAAATACTTGACTTCTGAACGCGATTGACCAGCAGATCGACCAAGTCGATGGAAATTCAGACGGGAAGCGAAATTCGCTAAGCAACCGATTCCTCTTCTTGTTGCGATGATGCGATTCTTATCGGTCGCACTGGGTCCCCCCAAAAAAGGCATTTATCGAGTTCTGCCCTGTCGATTCTCGCAGATAAACAACGAACGACGATCGACGATTGCTCTGAAGACACTCGTGCTCAAATATGACCAACAAGAAAAGCCTTTCTGTGCGAGCTGGCATATTTTATTTCCTCCAAGGTTCCTTGAGTTCTTCTTCTTGACATACAATATTCAGCGTATATTCATAACAGTTATCGATATTTTCAGAGCGAGAGTGATCGGAGTTCGGGGAAATGCGTGACATGGACGGTTTACGCCTGTTCATCTTCCCACTTTTCCTGGGATACTTTCCTCGTCGATTCCTCGTCGTCTCCGAGTTTCAACATCTCCTTTCTCTATGCAAAAACACGTACCTTCACCTCATCCCGAACTCGTTCCACGGGGTTCAATCGGAAATGGTAGGTGGGAGATGGTGAACAATAAGCCCCGAGGGAAAGTCCCAAAGGTCAACTTCTTTTCTCCTCTCCGCTTTCGTGTCCTGTGTAATCTTTCCGCAACATGAATTATCCATGAATTTTAACTTGAGCGTATATTCTTTGATCTGCAGAACTTTTTCTGCGAGAGATCATCTCAGCTTGTGCCTCCAACCCCAGTTGGAACCTCTTCCCTCAGAGAACCGTCTGGCGTCGTGCATCATCCACGATGACAATCACTCAGCCGGTATGTTTAACGAATCCTCCATCTACTGCAGGATTTTTCTCGTTATTTATGTTTTTTTTTAATACATTTAAATCTTTTCAAACGCTTTACTTTCCAGGGTTTTTTTTTTCTTGAGCCTTTAAAATGCATGCTCCTCTCCCACAAGTTTACAGTGAAAAGTCATTGGAATTAATGAGGTGTTTAGCAGTTGGTCCCACTCATTAATACTTGCTGGCTTTGCAAAGTGGGAAGATTTCTCATGAAGTTATCGTTAAATGTACCCTTCTTTCGTATGGAATGATGTTGAGTAGCATATTAAATGCCAGTGTCTAAGTCTGAAATCTAGGCTAATGCTTTTGGCGTGATGAAATGAATATCCTGAATACTGCTTGTGAATTTGGGCTATATTGAATGATGTGGTCCAATGTTTTCTGAGGAGCTCTGCAGTTGCATGAAGGAGAATCTTTCATTTTCCATTGATGGAAGAGATATCCTCATCTCCCGTGTCCGATTTGCATGCTGTCGTTGGTCGTTCATTGCATGCGTGGCGATAGTGCTCCTGGTGGTTGTGAAATGGGTCCGGAATGAGATTTTTGTTTGGAACGTTGGCATTGTTCCAGGCGTTTCTCCATTGCTCTTCCGCCGGTGGACGGAGTGCGACTGAGTGCGTTTGCAGTGGTCCAGAATGGATTCCTGGATTTAAGACGGATTGGTGGTGGGTCGTTGAGGTCGGCGTGGATGAACCACTTACAAAACGTCCACTTGCAGCCACCTGGTTGAACAACCAGGTGTATAGGGGGGGGGGGGGCTGGATTTGGAACCGGGTGGAATGTCCCACCCGGTGGAAATCCAACTAGCAATTCGCGTACATGTACAGGTATTTGCAGCCAAGTGGATATTTCCTACCGGGTGGACTTTCCCCCAGGTGGACATCGCTTCAACAGGCGGAAATACGCCTCGGGGACATCCACCTGGTTCTAAATCCACATGAGAGGTGAACATTTTGTAAGGGCGGGCTGTAGTAGCGGGTGCTTGCTGTCGCGGATTCGCGGCGAAGAAAGGAAGGCGCAATGTAACAGAGAATGGGCAGCCAAGACAGCGGCGTCGATTTGAACGCGCCAGTGATGATCCGCATAGTGGATTTCAGCTGTAGGTCAACCATATTTCCATGTGGGCTTGAGAGCCACACGGGCGAGCTGTACCCGGCTGTAGAGTACACTTGGGTGAGTGATGATGTGCGAAGCGTTTGAGCGTCCGCTCCTCGTGATGATCTGGACTAGAAGTTTCTATACTTGATTGATCCCCTGCTTTTCAGTTTCTTAAAAGTATCTCAAGTTATTCCCATGTTTTCACCTGCATAAAATGATCAGTAATGGAGTTCTAACTTAAGATGAAGGCATATTAATAAGTGAAAATGCATGCCAGGAAATTTGCTCACAGACTTAAATTTTTGGCTTTAGAGTTTGCACACGGCATACAATAACTCAATCTGAGGCTTAATGTAGACGACAGTATTTACTAATCACCATTACTAGTCTTTCCCACGGCTCATGGCGTTGTCTCTGGTTGGAGCCCAAGTAGTACAAAGGTCCTAGACCAAATGGCATCCCAGACGAGGAGTGTCTTCGACGCCCCCCTCCATTTGTTCAACTTTTGAATGTGTTATTTTTTATTGCATTTGTAGCCCATTTCACAACTTTAATGCACGATTTGCATGCACATGATTTATCCATCAGACGCACCCCGAACCCGGCGTCTCCAACCCCGGCGCCCCAGGCGGTCGTCTGGGTCGCCTGCCCCTAAAACCAGCCCTGGTGGACCACCACCTACGTTTGGGGTAGAAAGCTGATCATCCACCACCTACGTTTGGGGTAGAAAGCTGAAGCCCACCACCTTTGCTAGGTTGTAGGCTACCAGGCATATGTCCCACTTACCGGCACTGGCCCGCTGCCTTCCTGACCTATAGAGGGCCAGCATATCACCAGTTAGTTCATTTGTGATACACCATCATTTGAGAAGGGACTTAACGCCCACATGCATATTCGTTTCACCTCTAAAACTCGGAGTTCTAACGAACTCAGAGGAGGCAACCCAAGAGTACCAAGATGACTCCCTGCTCTCTTCTTTCGCATCTAATACGGAACTTGAGAGAATGGGCATTAGTCTACTAGTACACTGTCACATATAGAAGTAATACACATGGTCTGGTGGGTCACTCCAAAGGCTCACATCCACATCTCTCTTTAAAATAGGTTGATATTGGTCTCATTTTCTTCCTCTGAGTTTCTAAATATGACGTTGGTCTGACGGATTCGGAGAGTGGAATGCATTTTGCATAACTTTCGTCTCGCTGCTCCTCACCTATCCTTAAAATTTGTCAAATTTTTTTATTTATAGGGAAAGACACTAATGAATAGCGTGGACGTTGTCTTTTTATCTCCTTGCATAATTTGAAAGCAGGGAGATGAAAAGATAATTCTTGGGTGGCATTTCAAAATCAGGCGAATATATTTTCATTTTTAGTTATTTTGAAATTTGAAACCAGTATCTTGAGAATGAGGATATAGGTTTTTTTACGTAGATCTTTCGATACGACTGTGAAAAATGGCTCTTCCGAATCATGCGCGAATGTGTTGACTATCCTCGGACCTAGAACGATTTGCTGAGGCCTTGTCGAGGAATCATGTAGCAATCGTCCGCATTTCTCTTGCATGCCTACTTTCCTCTGAGACTATGTTGTGGAATGACCCACGATTCAGATGACACCTATAATGAATTGCCTTTCTAGGTGAACCGGTTACCGAGTAGTGCGATATATTCCTGTTATTGTGCTTAAAATGGCCAGCGGACGACAAGGTCAACGAAACTCTTGTGCGTTTTCATCTAAGTCTACCTCTTCATTTCCCCTTCCACCCTCTCACATGCCAAGACGTGCATGACACAAGCATTCCCGTTCCCCCTATTCCGGTGTGAACATGTGTCTGAGACATGGATTTACTTCCCTCCTCCCATTCTATTGATACCTTGCACTTCTCATATCTCGCCCCCCCCCCCTTGTTTTCCGGTCCCAATCCCAGGAGAAACGTACTAGATGCACTCTTTGAGTCTGGTCCCCTTTTCATCTGCATCTTCAAGTTTTGTATATGGGAAATCTAATTTGAAATTTCAAAGGAAATGTTCAATGAGGTTTTCTTAGCTTCTCCATACTTCATCGGGATCATTAGAGATTTGAAAGGTTGTACTATCTTCGAAGATTGTTTGCAAAACTTTAGCGGCATGGACTTGATGATTCTCTCTGTATCTAGAGGGACACGGGACAGGTATTTTTTTTCCTCATATCATTGTTTCTATACTGGTTTGTGGAGGGGGACGAAGAATCACCATTAGAGTGCGTAATTTATGGAGCTTTCTCCCATGCTTCTCGAAAGTTGGAGTCTATTCCAAAGTCGCACATTCCTCATGGCTGTGACTCCGGAATTGGCTTTTTTCGCGTTTACCCAGATAAATTTCGGTTACCTAATGCAAAGGTTCTTAACCCAGGAGAAACTGTTTCATTAGTATCTTTGTATCTCATGATGTATTCTCATGGGACTGCGCCTAGCAACTACACCAAATCGGAAAATGCTCAAACAATGCAGCAGTTGTAGCCGTGGGACATCTTTCTTTCCCCGATGGGGTTTCACTTACGAGTATCCACTCCTCCTTCCCGTGACCAACGCTTCCTTCGCGGACAGTTCGTCGCAGAAAAAAAAGTCGCATGGACTTTTGGTTCGTTGCACTATTGCGTCGCAGGAAAAGATAGTCGCACTCTCCTTGTCACGAGGGCATTACAAGGGCTGGTATCAAGGTAGTTTAGTGGTATCAAGAGGCGATAACACCCATTTGGATACCACGTGTCGAGGTCGAGCGTTTATTAATAATAGTCACGGTGGGGGGCAGCCACTACGTCGTCGTCGAACGCATTCCACGCGTTCGCCTCTCTACAGGTAAAGAAATCCTGTCTCGACCTGAGCCGCACCTGCGATTTACGCAACTCGAGTTGATTACCTCTCGTTCTTCTTGCCATCGAACTGGAAGAACCTACCACGCTCTACACTGTCTATTTCTTTAATTATCTTGAATGTCTGGATGAGATCGCCCCTCCTTAACCTTCTCTCTCTCTCTCTCTCTCTCGTACAGTCCCAGCACTTCTAAACGCTTCTCTTACGGAAGTCTCCTAACCTCCTTAATCATTCTTGTGGCCCTCCTCTGTACTCCTTCGAGCGCCATCAGTTCACCCAGCCAGCGGTGTTACAGTCTGCGTCCAGCAACATGTTTCGCCGTACACGCTTGTGCATTGCACATGGCAGTGGCCACTTCCAACTTGTGACATGTGTTCCCACTTCCGACTTGGTTGTGACGTGTTGGGACTGTGACTGTCATTTTGCACTTTACAACTTCCTGGTTCTCGTATCGCCAAGTTTCATGTATCTCTGAGTTATTGTTCTTTTTTTAATTTGCATTTCTTTGGGTTAACTTGTAAAGTGAACACCCTGTACAAAGCATCACAAACTTCTGGAATGAAGGAAGATATTTTTTTTGGGCGTGTCTTTGGGCGTGTCTTTTTCTCCAGCCGCTAGCAGCTGCTAGCGAAAAAGACGCGTTGGCTAGGCACGACCACGTCATTGAATGACGTCACACTTGGGCAATTAGCTGGCAGCGGTACATAGCGAACTATGGGAGCGCTGAGCAGCTCAGCCCTAACATGGGGCGTGTCTTTTTTCTCAGCGGCTCTGCTAGCTCTGCTGAGGCCTCCAGCACCCCATGACATCATGGGCGCGTCTTTTTCTCCAGCTGCTTGCAGCAGCTAGCAGCTGCTGCGGAAAAAGACACCTCAAGCGGTTTTCGCTTAGCACAACTACGTCAGTAATGACGTCACACCTTGGCAAGCAGTAGGAAGCTACGTCATTCAATGACGTGGTCGTGCCTAGCCAACGCGTCTTTTTCGCTAGCAGCTGCTAGCAGCTGCTAGCGGCTGGAGAAAAAGACACGCCCATGACGTCATGAGATGCTGGAGGCCTCAGCAGAGCTAGCAGAGCCGCTGAGAAAAAAGACACGCCCATGGATTGTTTCGACAAGCGATAGAGATACGTGGTAGAGGCTGGTGAAGCTGTCTCCACTCGACAAAAATCTCAGAATAACTACCTGCCTCTCTCCCCAGCCGAAAAGGACTCACGATAGTGAGTGTCCTTTCGCGAAATAAGCGGTCTAATTCGTCTCAGGAGTTCCTCAAAATCCTGTCCACTCATTCGTACAAAATTCTTGAACCCAAGGGGGTCTTCAATCCGAAGCTATCTTATGAGAGACAAATAAGCACCATGATCATTTCGCCGCTGCCCAAATCGAGCGGCGTGCCTCCGTTTTCTCTCTTTAAAAAAGATGAATCGTTACGATTTTCGCTGCCCCACTTTGATTTCCTCGTGGTGTTCAATCTTGAATACTTCGCTTTCATAGACATTGGTATGGAGAATGCTCTGACGAAGAAAAATCCTTGCAGAAAGAACTTTCAAAGGCATCCACACTATTAAAGTTACTGATGTGGGCTATCTCTGAACGTTTGCTTTCAAAGTTTTCTTTTGCAATATTCTTTCATCGTCTATGCAAGAAAACTTTCCTGGTGTGGACGAACCTAAGGTGATTCTCTGGACAAGGCCCAGCTTGTTCATCTTTTCACTTCCTCAGATTTCTTTAAATGCTTACATCATCCTGCATTGATTGCTGGGGAGCCCCTTTCCTCTTTGCCATGCTTCAAATGGAATTTGCATATCTTGATGCTCGGAACATTACTAGGAAACAAGGCATAAGACTTGCTTGTTTTTCGATTTAATGACATTCATACACAGCAAAAAAAAATAAATAATACAACTTTACTCTGAACTTTATCCACTATGAAGTAGTGCCAGATGATATATGATAGGCCGTGACCTCCTCACACTTTTACAGTTCTTCCGAGCGCCTCTTCCCTCTCAACAGCATCCAATACAAGTCAAGGAACACAATCAGAGCCTTCAACGACAAAAATGAATTAGCTAGGATTAAATCTATAACATCCATGCCCTGTAATTCGAAGTAAACGAAGGGTAAATGCTCACAGTCCCGAAGCAGATCCCAGCGAAGACGATGGCAGCCGTGGAGAAGTCGGAGACATCGTACAGGGCACCCGATACTGCTGGACCAACAGCTTCCCCGCATAAAGGGGAGAAAAAATCCTCGAAATACAGGGTGATTCTTTCGTGTTAGTACCCTAAAAAACGTGAATAACTCAGGCAGGGTACTAAAACGAAAGAATCACCCTGTATAACGGTATATGAAAGGCGATACATGATAAAGTCGTTAGAGGACTCGAAGGACTTACCCGAGTGAAAACATGGAGTTCCACATGCCGGACATGAGACTCGCCGTCCCGATGTTATCATCGTATCCTGCGAGCCTGGATTCGTACCAAGAAGGAATCCGTGGTTACGACGTCACAGTTTAAATTTGGAAGGAATTCTGGACACGTACCTGGCCTCCTCATTGATGATTGCATATGTGGGAATGAGGGAGAAAGAGAAACTGGCTCCAGTCAGGACGAGGGACCCGATGAGAAGTCCCAGTGACCTGATGCACCACAAATATCTAGATTAGTTGGAATCAGACGGATGAAAGATTATAATGAATGCAATTATTGCATACTGGAATCACCTTGGAATGTGAAGAAAAGAGGCAGGCCCTAGAAGGAGAAAAGAGAAGGCGATAGCCAGGAAGGCGATTCCCAGCTGAGCCTTCCTCCATTGGGGGTAGTAATCGGATATATAACCGGAGAGAAACCCGGTCACACAATAAGTACCCGCGAGAACCAGGTACATGAGGGGCGTGGTACCTTCGGTCATTCCGAACTAGAAAAATCACAATCCGGCAAGATATCGGGTATGAAGTGATTCTGCAATTTCTCTTTCCCTTCGGAGAGGTCCCATTATCATGTCGGAAGGCAAATACGCGGATTTAACAGCACCTTTCATATCGTATCTATGTGGAGTAATTGCCTTGAAAATGGACTTAATTTTGAGATTTTAGAAGTAATATTTGCTAAAAAGTATTCTTAGTTCATGAATGCATACATTTTTTCTTAATTTCTACTTTTACTTCATTTCTACTTTATAGACATGGTTTAAATGTTCAGCAATATTTTTCCAACAACGTCCTTCACAGGTATTAATAATTATTTCTTATTTATCGCTCTAAGTATGTCATTGCTAAAAGTCCAATACAGCTGATTTTAACACATTGACCGCCAGGCTTTGTGACACTTCATGGTTCTACGAGTCACACTAGGTTGACTTGACAGTCAATGTATCAAAATCAAAGCAATGTTTACCAAGTTTAATTCGGACAGCTATGCCCAGCACAAAAGAGAAACTATGTGAACCCTCCATTACCGACCTGTACTTAATCTTGCTGCACTACTTGTGTGGATTGGGTGCGGATGGGACAGAATCCGTGTTCAATTTTTTAAGCTGCGTGTTTAATGGTGAGCGAAATTAGGTTTTGCAGATGTCACAAAGGACTCATCTGGTTCAAGGTTCAACTCATCCATAACCAAAATCCTGTTTAATAGTAGATGTGGTATGTGAGCAATGTTGGTGTGCGGCATGGTGCATTGTCGTGTTGCAACAACCAATTTTGTGTGAACAGTCATAGCGTTTGCGTCGCACAGCATTGATGACACGTGTCAGGACATGCTCGTAAAATGCGGTATTGACGGTTTGTCCTTCGGAAACAAACTCATGGTGCACAATGCTCGGGGCATCAAAGGAAACAAAGAGCATTGACTTCCCACGAAATTTATGAGTGCGGCATTTCTTCGACTCTGGTGATGAAAGTGTCTTCCACACAGAACTTTGGGCCTTCGTCTGTGGATCGAACCGATACACCCATTTCTTGTACCCTGTGATGATGCGGTCCAGGTTCGCGACACAGACGCCATATCTCGTTATGCTCGTGAGGCATCCTCCGCAAGGACTGGACAATACAATATACACACTCGCCCTAGTTATGCCGGGGCCGTTCACTCACAGGAGGGCCATTTCGGGAACTTTTGGATAGGTATGCGCACATTTGTGGATATTCGGCACATTTTATATGGAAGTTTTCCAGGAAAATGTTCTTTATGGACATTTTGCAGATTTTCCAGCACTCGTGTGCTGTGACCAGTGGCGTAGCAATGGGAGGACTGGGAGTTGGGGGAGGTGGGGGAGGGATGAAGCCCTCCTAAGTTCGGTTCGAAAGCCCCCCTCCCCCCTCACCCAAGACGAATTTAGGGAAATTCTAGTTGCCCGGCCGTTTCCCTTTGCTTCCCAATTGGCGAACTCCTCGTTACGCATCTGGCAGAGACAAGAATAGACCAACTCAACCCAGTGAGCACCTGATTTAATCTCCGAGCTTCTTACTCCACTCTGTGGGTGAAGGAGAAGTCTGGCGATAGAAAATGTACGTTATAATTCCCTCTTCCGAATAATTCGTTCTGCATTTTAAGAAGCATATTTTCGCATATTTCCCCATTTTCGTGCATATTTCATGCATATTTTGGCATTTTTAGTTGCATATGTATGTGCATGTCTTAAGACATGAAAAAAAAAATCCGTTCCCTAATTATAAGACTCAGCATAACATGGTTCCACAATTCAGTTTCAAAACAAGGAGCAATCAAACTTGCAGCAAGTACCTCGGTGGAGAAATCTGTTGCCTGCAGATGGGACATTTGGGGTGCGAGTGGGTAATTCTCTCTGGAGGGGTTAAGGCATTGAAGTGTAGATTATTTTTCAATAGAATTATAGGAAATAATTATGAAGGCCTTGATATTGTCGTGGAGATCCATCAATATCTGTGGTTATTATGGTCTGAGGCGTGGGACGATACAAGCCTGAATGGAATCAGTCAAAATCAGTCGATGTTAAACTATCTGAACTCCATAAGGTCAATTTTGATTTCATTCTTAGACGAAACTCGATTGATAATCTTGCAGTTTCCTCGCATCTCTATTCATTACTCCAGATGATTGACGAGAGCGATCGATGAAGGTCGCGAGACTTACAGCGGCCTCCACGTGCGGTTGCAAGACGGGATAGAAGAAGGCGCAGGCCGAAGAGACGACGACAACGGCGAGGCAGACGACCCACGAGCTCAAGTGAAAAAGGAATGGCTTCATCCGTGGAAGATCCACAGACTGGAAGTCTCTCACTGCACGAAAAGAGCTATACTAAATAAAAGAGAGATTTCACTGAATTTATATCTACCAACTGAACTTACGTGAACTGGAGGGGAGAGCCGGGAAAGCGAGCAGTGAAGCTATCATCTGAGTCGTTCCCAACACGATGAACGGTAACTTGAATCCTCCCAGCTGGTTACAGATGAAAAGCATTACTAGGTTCTCAACGATATACAATGTTATTATGAAGTCACCATCCTATTTTGATTCGCCATAACTTTTCAGAGGATAGTCACATGCAGCTGATACTTGACAGAGGTTCATGAGTAAGACTCAGGTTTTTTCACATGCTGCAAGATGGTGCTGCATGCTGATAGAAGGCGCTGCGGTGAACTAAGTGCTATGGCACTTTTTAAGCAGGAAAAACAACCACATAGGCCCATGAGTCACTCTGCAGCAGATATTTTATCTGCTGCATCCGACTATCCTTTGAAAAGTTTTGGCCAATCAAATTAGGGAGATAACTATAATAACCCTGTATATATATATTTTTTTCTTTTTTTGGTTGGAGAGGTTTAGGAAACTCACGTTGAAGAAAACGCTACCGATTGGAGGGCCGATTGATAAACCGATCCCAATAAACATCTCCAGGACCGCCTGGAAACCAGTATTACGATTTTCCAGGACTTGTTATTTGGAAAAAAGGATTTTCAACGATCTCTTGGAATGTTATTCTTACGAGAACAGTACCCATGGATTTAGGGAAGAAGTGGACGACGAGGGTGAAGATGGTCGTGGCAAAGAGGACGTATCCAACCCCTTGAAGGATCCGAAGAAGGAAGCATGCTGCTATGAACCACATCCGATCTTCGATCAAATCCACGAAACCGGTGACGAAGAGATGCGTTTCCCAAACCCATTGTCCAATGTAACCACTATTATTGCATAGTTTGCTTGCATAATTAAATAAAACTCATCTGGTATATGGTGAATTCATCCAATTATATGTTTTAATGCTCTCTAATTACTTTGTTCTTCAGCTGATTTCTCATCTACCTGGACCGTGCTCCACCAACGGTAACAGCCGGTGGACAGTTCAACCTTTCACCCCTTTTCTAATTCACATTTCATTCTTCCTTCTTCACATTATATAGTACAGTGTTTCCCATTGACTTTCATACCTGCCGCATATTGCAACGCACTAGAGGCACATTGCTTCGCACTCCTTTGAAAATTACGCGTACGCGTTGCGCAATGCTTCGCTCCCTCCTCCCACCCAGCGAGCAAGTGCCGCTCCGAGTGACACTTTCACCTGACAACCCTTGGAGAGAGAAATGCGTGGCTTTAGAATGGATGGATGTCGAGCGCCCAGATTCACGGATTACACTCAAGTAATCAATGTAAATACAAAATGAGTTCCATACTTAGGAATTTTTATTGGTGGAATTGTATCTAATGACGGTAATTATTGAGGAAAGAGTAGGGAGTCCCAATGAAGAAAGAACACGAAAAATACCACACAAGCCAAAGTTCAAGAATGAAAATGAATCTCCTGAGGACTATGGTCACCATTGCGGTCTTTGCCATCGGGAGTATTATGGCTTGGTCTGTAATCCCAGACGGCATAATAGAATTCTCGGAATGACGCGTATATCTTTGACACTTCGCGGCTGTAGCCTCTCGAATGTTCTGCTTCGTTATTTCTAGCAGTGAAGTCTTTTTTTAGGGGTTCCACGTCTAACGTGCACTTTGATGAGGCTGAAGACTTTTGCGGGACTCAAGAAAGGGCTGCGAGCTGGCAATAGGAAGATCTCGTGCCCTTTGAAACCAATGAGTTGCTACAGTTCTTCTTTGCGGTGGAATGCAACATTGTCCCCAACAAGGACGGAGGTCCTTGCTAGACATTCGTGTGGTGATCCAAGATATTAAGGAAGACTTGAATAGTGCATGAACCCCATATCAGACGATACTGCAAGACTCTTTCGAAACCGATTGCAAGAATCAATGACAGATTCCATCCTCGAGAATTTGGTATTTCTTCCTTTGCTCTCTCCCCGATCACATTTCTTCCAAATCGTCTTCCAATGTGGAGGTTGGAACCCACATTCGTCGATCTCCATGGTCTCCCTTGTGTTTTCTCTTCGAATCATCTCCCTCCCGTTGCGATATTGCAGCGTGCGTGAGAATGGGTCGAGCGTGATGGCGGCGACCTTAGTGACGTCATTTTCCACAAGTGACCTACCTAAGTGATTGTCTTAGAATTTCCACATGCCAGGATGCCATAGGAACAGATATCAGTATGAAGTCGTTTGTCATGAGTCTTTTATTGAATCTTACAACCTCGGAGGTATTTATGCACCACCCAGTATTTTGCTTCAGGACCAAATTTTTCAAAAGATGAATAATTTTGCTTCATTCCACCATTATTGCCAAATAGACAATTACAATGATAACGAAGAATGTTCTTAAAATGTGTTTTTCAATCTCCTCATCTTCACGGCTCCTTCTCGAAATCCATACTTTGCCTTTCACTATACTGTATGAAGCGTCTTTGGCATGATTGCTTACACAGACTGCACATTTTGCTTCACTTGACTGCATGAAGAATAGAAGGAAGAATGGAGGCACGGGTGAATGCGGGGCAAGGAGTATACCTATAATGCGAGATGATCAAAGGCGAGGACTCCCATTATTTGAGGCTTTCAGCCCAGTCTGATCAAAGATAAGTTAGAAGCGCCAGTTTGTTGACGGGCGCCTACTTCTGAATGAGCGAAATCGTCCACAAATTGACGCCAGTCAACAATCTGGCGCCTCTAGTCAGCTTTTCTGAGCTAGGGTGAAACGAAGCCAAAAGGCATGGAAATGAAGCGCAAGAAAGTTACAGATCAGTCGTCCCCAAACTTTTTGAGGTGTGGGCTACACGGATGCCTTGGTCCACCTTGAGTGAGCCGCATCTAACAAATCTGCAAATTTGTTAAATTTCTGCAAAGTGTAAAGTCTCCGCTCCACTTCCAGGTCGAGCTCCTTTAAGTAAAGGAAAAATCATTCTAAAATGAGCGGAAGTCAAAAAGTTACGACACTGCCTGCGTCTACGCACACTTCGACCCATTTCGATAAGCACCTATTTTTTCCTCTTACTTTTTACTTTTTACAGGCGAGGCATTTGTTCTAGCAGTATATGAATTATCTAATATTTTGGCAGCTTCAGTAGATAAATATATAAATATCTGAATGTAAATTCGCAATTAGAATTACCTGAATTTCCTGAATACCTAAATCTACTGAAAAAGTAACTTATTTGGACATCGTAGCGGACAACATAAAATCATGACCCCCAAGAGGGAAGTCCCAGCCACGATCGCCCTCCTCAGGCCGATTCGAGGGAGCTGAAACAAATTCTCGTGAAATGTACGACTCTGCTTCGACTGGTTCGTGCTTCGCCAAAATTATCTGGGGGAACGTACAAATTTTCCGAGAAAAGGTCCAAAAGCGAAGGCGACCAGTGCACAGATTCCAAAGATTTGACCCGTCACTGTATCGCTGACACCTTTTCGCCTCGCCTATAGAAATGAGCGACTTCGTCCATTGCGTCTATTCAATCACACTTTCATACGATACGGAAGGCGTTGGACATTGTATATACTTACTACGGCGGGGAAGAAGGGAGCCATGATCGAGAAGCAAGCGTATCCGAAAAAATTCACGAGACCAAAATAGAGGACGAGGCCTCGTTCCCTCCACGAGATATTTATGCATAATTGCAGGCATCCCGTCCCCGTCTCTTCCTTCTCCGGCCCCCCGCCGTCTGCAGTCGTGAAATTAAGGGATTTTGGATATTGATTTCATTTTCCCAAGAGGATGAAGTGACTCACCGGATTTTTGTTTGGTTTCCTCCTTCGCCATCTCAGAAGAAAAAGGCAAATTTCTTCCTTCCTGCTAATCTGGCGACTATGAAAGCTTGGGCTATTCATTTCGGGAAAAATTCTATTTCATTCATAAATCTCCTGAGGGCACATTTTTTCCGGATGTGCTTTTCTGATGTTTTTTCACTGCTGTTAAACGGTAGGTGAGAAAAGCTGCAATGAGTTTTAAAAATGTAGCTCATGGAATGTTTATTTCATAAATGATCATCTTATGATGCACTCGGGGTCTTGCTTTGAGGGGAGGGAACGAGTAGCCCCTAAATTTTTCTCTCGAACAAAACTGTCCTTACATTTGTATCCAGTTGTGTAACTCTCCCTTTGATTAATCTTGCTAATCCCAAGCTGGGAATGACTTTGCAAAAACGGATTTTATTGCATTAGATGGTGCGAGCGTCGAAAGCGCATCGAATGAATTAATCATTTTTACGCAGAAGTTTTTTTTATTTATTAAGAAACTTATAAAAACTTCTGCCTAAAAAATTCAGCGTTGACCTTATCACCACCGAGAAACAAATGGAACTGATGAAAACCCGAAGGCTGGAGATAAAGAACAGCAGTAAGAATAGGAAAGCAGTGAAAAAAAAGTTAAATTTTTTCATTTTAAATCTCAAGGAAGAATTAATTAGGGAAAACGTTTTATCCCTGCTATGCTGACTCCATGAATCGATTTTAGCTGAATCTGAAGCGCGAACGTCAAGACTGCACGACGAGGAACGGGAAGTGCACGGTTCTGCGTTGAGAATCGAAATCCCAGGCGTTCAGATTCGTTCGCCTCGAGTTGACAGGAAATGAGAACGTTTGCGATTCTGGCCTTCAATTTCGTGAGGCGAGATGGTTTTGCGATTTAAAAATAAAATGTTTACTGAGAAGTTGTCATCCTTCTTGCAATTTCTGTCTTGACTTGGACTCCCGGGGTGACCCCCTTCAAAAATTGTAACTTGGACGCTTCATTTCCGTCTGGCATTTCTGATTTAACGCCATTTATCTTCCTTTCATCTTTACTCCTTCGCTTCGAGCTTCTTCGATCCTCTCCTATAAAAACATCGCAACACACCGGTCGAAAACCACAGCCATAAATGGAAGTAAAGCCGGTTCTTGACCTTCCACACTTGCTATGCGAGGAACGTTAAAACGTGTTGAGCCTGTCTTCCTTGGAGTCCGATGCAAATGTGATGAAGCGAAGGCTCAGTTTTTCCCGTCGACGCTTAAACCTGCTTGGGACAATAACTTCCAATTCGCGCCAGTAGATGACAGGCCCTCCCAAAGGTTTCAAAAGGCCCGGGACAAAACTAAACCGGAGGCTTCTTAGAGGCCCCCTGGGAGCCCCTTGATAGGCGAGGCGAGGGCAGATTGCCCCCCCTGGGGAGGCCTGGTAGATGGCATCACCAGTCTGTCTATCTGTCGCGTCTGGTGAGTACTAATATAAACACTACCAATGAGTGGTCTTACTCAGTCTTTGTGGTCAAACACTTGGAGTAAAGAAGGAATTACGAATGAATTTGCTTTTGTGCCAGTTGTTGGCATTGCAAAATCCTTGTTCAAATTAATGGATTATTTGTGAGGAATTATGCAAATTTTTTTTCATTCGGGGTCTCTCGACATTATAAGTGCTACAATGCATGAAAAAATGCACCCAGGAAGAGGTGTAACCTCGTCTGCATGCAAAAGTATATTTTAACACTTTCATTTTCAGTCAAATCATGCGGTAAGAAAATATTTTAAATTCCATTTTAAAGATGTTATAGTCATACCATATATTACCACAAATATTTAAGGAGTAATATATTTCTCAAATACTTAAAAGTAATTTTTAAAATCCCCAGTCCGGAAGAAGCGGCAGGCCATGAAATACCCATCACTCCAAGTCCAAGGGTTAAACGACTGCAGAGACAGTGCTACCCGGGAGGAGAGACACACTAAGACCATCCCTGACACGAAATAAACTATACCGTAGCTGCGAGTCAAAGATCGGCGACAGACAATTTATTTGAAAGTCCCGTTTACGAGGAAGCTCTGTTTGGAGAATTTGGAGCCACGACTTCTCTGCCCTCTTCCGGTCGTTCTGGGTTTCTCTCCCCGCTCTTCAGTCTCCAGAAAACGTCCAAGAACACGAGCAGAGTCTCCAACGACAGCATCGCCCATTAAGTCACGGATTCTCGCGATTCGGAGCGAATGAAGAGCGAAGGAAATGCTCACGGTTCCCGAGGTGATTCCGGCGAAGACGAGGGCGGCCGTCGAGAAGTTCGAGGCGTCGTATATTGCACCTGATGTTGCTGGTCCGATCGCGTCTCTAAAATGAGGAGGAAAAAATGAGGTTTTCTAAATACGGCTCCCTGAATGGAGTCTGGTAGGCAATATTGTCATTAATATGCCTAAAATCTGTCCAGTGAAATCGAGAAATTTACCCGAGTGAAAACATGGAGTTCCAGATGCCGGACATGAGACTCGCTGTCCCGATGTTATCATCGTATCCCGCAAGTCTATGAAGGAAATCAAAACTGCAATTTATAAGGGTGGATCGGAAAGAAAAAATATTTCTGTCATCAACCAGCTCGTAAACGACGTAAGAATGAAATGTTTCCAGTTAATTTCCGATGCGATCTCCATCAACTTCGTCCTTCGGTGCCCTCAGTAGCCTCTCTTGCACGACCGGTTTAACTTCATTGTCCATGAATCTTCGATCCCGGACTCTGTCCTTGTGTCCTTGACGCACTGAGGCCAATGGCCGTGCGCTGTACGGGTGTGGGCATTTGCGCAAACTACACTTGAAAAACAAACGAAACATCATGACAGGTGCCAAAAACTATATTAATTTTCCTTATTATTTTGCAAGGTCGATCGTACAGATGTAATGAAACGGGTTGGGGACTTTTAGCAATAAATTTTTGTTGTCAGGACCGAGAGGAAGTTGTATATATTTTTTAAATTGTTTAAATGCCCAGCCCCGAAAGGGTACTCGCCCTTGAAGTACATGGATCGACGTTATCGCGCTGCCGCAAAGTGCCCCGGCTCGGTCGTCCACATCAGCGGGTCTCACACTCAACCGTTGCTACGGTTAAAGGCAGCAACGAAAAGGAAACTAATTCATCCACGTATTCTTAGGGCAACTACCTGACAAATTCAGGACTTTCGTCCGAAGGCCCTCCCACATCCAGGGTGGATGTGGGAGCACCTTTGGAACTCGTTCCCCACGGCCACCAGCTGTTCGTCCACCCTAAAGACGCACCCCGCGATCAAAGAATCATCGATTATGATGAGATGAAACAAGTGGTGAATGAAGGGCCACGGGGATCAAGGACTTCCATGCTGCAGGAATAAGAACCTGATGGATTGAAAGTTTCTCAGTGCAGTTGGAAACTATTTTGAAAAATGGCAGGAAATTTAATCCTTACATTGCGTTCAAGACGGTCTATAATTATGAGAGTCCGATTCACCCTCGTATCAATATCAAGGGAATTTTGGACTTGTACCTGGCCTCCTCATTGATGATTCCAAGAGTGGGAATGAGGGCGAAGGATAAACTGGCTCCCATCAGAGCCAGGGACCCGATGAGGAGGCCCGGTGACCTGATTCGGTAAAAAAAAATAAATGCGAAAATTTAGAAGCAAATTTTTGCAAAACGCAATCGACACTCTTGCTTCCAGGATTCACCTCGGAATGTGCAGAAAAGAAACCGGTCCTAGAAGGAGAAAGGCGAAGGAGATGGCCAGGAAGGCGAATCCCACCTGAGCCTTCCTCCACTTGGGGCAGTGGTCGGTTATATAACCAGAGAGAAACCCGGTCACTCCATAAGAACCCGTGAAAATCAAGTAGAGGAGCGCCGTGACACCCTCAGTCATACCGAACTGGAAGCATCACGAGGAACGAGCTTTCGAAATGGAACGAGATTTCGGCCATCAAATAGGGATGGGTTAATTCATCTAACTAATTTGGGTTAATAGCGTAATGATAATGTTAGGATTTCTCACACTTTCTGCCCGCATTTTTGTTAACGAAAACCAAACCAGAGTCTGAATTCAGTGAGGTTGCACTAAAAAGAAAAACACGCAGGCTAATCATTAAATGGGTATTACATCTACTCTTAAGAGCAACTTCCTTTGACGTCTTCTCGAAGGATTGTTAAAGAAATGGATACTATTAACAGCACTGCATTGGAGAAATGATGGCGTTGTCAACATCATGGAGATTTTAGCCACGGAATCCCTTTCCCCCAGAAATGTTTCAGAGATGGCATCTACTCCCTCGCATCGCTGCAACAAAGGGTTGGCGTAATCGAACTGCACGAAATCTATTTCGACTACGACACCCAGAACGGTTTCGAGACAAAATCTGATCCTACGATTCGCATCTAACATCTTTCGTTAATGCCTTCGGCCGTCGAGGAATGGATGAGGGCCGAGAAGACTCACAGCGACCTCCACGTGCGGTTGCAAGATGGGATAGAAGAAGGAGAAGGCCGAAGAGAGGACGGCGATGGCGACGCAGACGACCCAAGGGCTCACGCGACGAATCAACGGCTTCATCCGTGGAAGATCGACCGACTGGAAGTCCCGCACTGTACGAGATGACTCAAAAGTCAGGACGCATAGGGTTTTCGTGAGTCTAGTCAATTGCATGCACTAATGTCGCCATTTTGATATTAAATCTATTCATATTGAATGATTCATATATAAAATGTGAAATTTGACATGTAATATATAGCAAAGTGTTCTTAACAGTATACCTTACAGTCTTTGCATTAAAAAGGCAAAGTCTCTATGTGTCTTGACTTTTGGGACACCCTGTACATACATAGAGGATGAAGAGGGATCCACGAGTTTACTATACTACAATACATTCGACAGCACTCACGTGAACTAGAAGGTAATGCCGGGAAGGCGAGTAAAGACGTCACCATCTGGGTCGATCCCACCACGAAGAACGGTAACTTGAATCCTCCCAGCTGATTACAAATTACATCAATCGATACTTGGAATATTATTTTATGGCTGGAGTAAAGGAAACTCACCTTGAAGAAAACGCTACCGATAGGAGGGCCGATAGACAGTCCAATGCCGATGCACATCTCCAGAATCGCCTGCGAAAGAAATTTTGAATAATTTTGCATTCGTCACAGATGAAAACAATAACCATTCGGAATGCTGTTCTTACGAGGACAGTACCCATGGATTCGGGGAAGAAGTGGGCGACGAGCGCGAAGATAGTCGTGGCAAAGAGGACGTATCCAACTCCTTGAAGGATCCGAAGGAGGAAGCATGCTGCTATGAACCACGTCCGATCTTCGATCAAATCCACGAAACTGGTGAGGGAGAGACGAGTTTCCTCAATCCCACGGCCTAATGCAATCACTTTTCCGTACGGTATGGTTTCATAATTTATGGTACACATACACAGGGACTTTGACATGCAGTGGTGCGAAAATAAAGCAAAAAAGTATGGATTTTGGAACAAGAAAGCTCACATTTCAAGTACAATAATGGCAACTCTGCAAAAATGACTGCCTAGATGCGCCTGCTATTTAAGGTCAGATTTGACCTTTAGAATGTTTTCTTTCTATTGTTAATGCTTTTTGTTTCGTAAAGAAGCAAAGTCCGTTAAAATTGTTGCCTACTTCTGTCAACTTTAAGATGGAATCAGTCGACTATCAAACGTGTTCCCATTTAAATAATGCAATGCTTAAAATGTCAGTCGCAGAGGAAGACACGGGAGCGATTTATACATACTCTGAAATATAATTTAGACTTGCAACCCCTACAGAAAGAATGCATTGTTTCTGTCAGTAATTTGAAGAGACCGCTCCTGTTATCATCATGAAGATGGATAATATTAATTACTTATTTACTATTAATTACTAAGATGAATAATATTAATTAATCACTTATGAAGCCAGAAGAATTCAAACTCTGCTGAGACTCGGCGAGCAGGCCCAAACAGAAATAGCAAAGATCACTCTAGTAGAATCGCGAAGCTGGACCGAGTGCCTCCCCGTATTGACTTAGGAAATTTGAACGAACGAGCGTGTTTAACGGACGCACCAAATTCTCGCCAGCGAGGAAGAGCCCGCTTTTTTTTTTCTCAATTCATCGTAATTAAATGTTTCAATCTGATCGATGATCAAAATCATCAGCATAGTTAAATAGGTACTGATAACACGAGAGTCGTCTATTCGTTTTGTTCGGAGATGTACCGCCACGATTTCCGTTGTAACTAAATTTTTAATTTACGAGGGGAAGCTGAAAAGTTCGCGACTTTTCCTAGAAGAAAACACAAATTTGGTAAACTGAATCAATTTTGTTCAACATAGTCACCCCTCAACTCTACACACTTGTTACAACGTTCCTCCAATTTTTGCAACCCCGCAAAAAGAACTCCTTAGGTTGGTCCGCGAACCAGATCTTTGCGGCACCAATGACCTCCTGATCGGAAGCAAATCTCGTCCCCTTCAGGTGTTTCTTCAACGCTGGGAAGAGATAATAATCCGAGGGGGCAAGGTCCGGCGAATAGGCCGGGTGGTCCAACAGTTTGAACCCCAAATCCTTGATTTTCTGCGTGGTTTGGTGGGCGGTGTGAGCAGGCGCGTTGTCTTGCAGAAAGAGCACCCCCGACTCAGCTTCCCGCGCCGTTTTTCCTTCAGAGCTAACCGCAATTCATCTAATAGGGACATGTAGTAGGTGGCGTTGATCCCCTGGCCCTTCGGCAGGTACTTTATCAAGATGACACCGTCCTTCTCCCAGAACACGGAAGCCATGATTTTTCCGGCCGATTTCTGAACGCGGAACTTCTTCTGCCGGGATGACCCGCTATGGCGCCATTCTTTGGATTGTTCCTTCGTCTGGGGTTCAAAATGGTGGAGCCACGTTTCATCCATCGTCACCAACCTGGCCACAAAGTCTTCAGCACCAGCGTGGAACCGCGCCAAAATGGCTTGGGAGGCGATCAGGCGATTCCGCTTCTGGTCTGCATTGAGGAATTTCGGGATCCATTTCGCAGACAACTTTCGCATGTCGAGGAAGTTACGGATGACGTGGGAAACCCTTTCCCGGGAAACCTGCAAGATTTCGACAATCTTCTTGACGGAAATGCGGCGGTCTTCGAAGATCGGGTCATGGATTTCATCCGTATTTTCATCTGTCGCTGCTGAAACGGGCCGTCCAGAGCGTGGCTCATCTGTTACCTCGAAATGGCCGGTTCGGAAACGTGCCACCCATTTCTTCACCATTGTGAGGGAATGGCAGTCCTCCTCTAGAGTCGCCAGCATCTCAGAGTGAATCTCCTGCGCTCGTTTCCCTTGCAGGAACAAGAACTTTTTTGACCACGCGCTTGTCGACGTTGCTGAATTCCGGTCTTGACGTCTCCATCATGAGTTCAAACTGCCGAAGAAAGCAAACTAACGGTCGTACCGGACTCTCACGGCGTGTGCTCTCTAGCGATGACCTCTCCTCCCTACATCCCTCGTGGCGCGGCTTTTGCTCTCTTGCGTCTGGGTAAAGTTGCGAACTTTTCAGCAACCCTCCGTACATATTTTTTCGAATTCTGCGATGGGACAATGGGACTTAAGCCTATTATGTTCTCCACGTGCCTCGCCCTTAACGCTCGGACTTGCTGCAGTATCACCTGCATAGTGCATATTGTTTGCTATGGTCGCGCCTTCGGCGCTCCATTACCTTGGATAGTGATTAATTCATTCATTTTTTGCGAAATGGGAAAGACGTATTTAAAGTACGTCCCCATTGAAATACGTGACATATGGGGTCGAAAGTCTTCATTTTTATCAAAATCTTTACTTCTATGATTCTACGTGTGCCTAACTTTAAATCTTTTCTTGTGTTCCTTTTAGTAAGGGTGGAGAATACATTTTGAAATACTTCCTTCTAATAATCTACGCTAAGGAGACACATTTCAAAAGTAGGATTCTTTCCTGTACTCAGCCATTAAACAGGTACTTCTGAGGGAAGTGACCATTTTCTGCCTCTGTTTCGTTATATCAAAAAAAAATTTCAGGAAAATGGGACTTAAAAAAAAAGAGCCCTGATGGGTTTTAGCGAACATTTTTTTTCTTCTGAAATGGAGACTCAGGGAACTCCATGCCACCCAGTTTCAGCCTTAAACGTTTCATACGTTTCCCCTTTTTGAATTAGCGTCAGTCAGTCAGTCACGATCGTCTATATATATTAGAATAGTAGATTTTTTTTTTTACGCAGCTATTCATCAGATTTGCCAAGTTTTTTAACTTTCATGCACCCTCTGTTTTGCTGGATCAGAAA
>CAJPEV010002461.1:0-44334 GCA_905338385.1 Darwinula stevensoni | reverse complement strand
AATTAGCGTCAGTCAGTCAGTCAGTCACGATCGTCTATATATATTAGATGGTGACGTATTACATGATATCTACCCCGTCAGCAATTCAGTGTGCTCATCTCCGCACAGTCAGCAGTTCCACGGCCCACTTCCATGAGCCAGGCATGTACACATGGGCGGCATATGCATAGGGCGTAGCGTAAATATCCGCCTTTTCTGTGGCACCTAGTCTAGTACATCTGTGGGCAAAGTGTGGCTTATATGAACGGTACATGCGGAAAGAGCAGAGCCACACCGTCAATCGGCGTACAATATTGCAGCATGGGACAGAAAGTGCCGAGGAGCAAAGCAGAGTGATTACACTGGGAAACCCCCTTACCTTGATGGAACTCGAATGGCATCAACTATCAGATAACATGCCAATATATCTCTCTCAGACAGGTCAGTGGCGTGAGATGAGAGAATTTTCTTGCTGGATTCGTTTCGAAAACTCGAGAAATGGGGAAGGAACACGACCCAAGTCGGGTGAAAATCGGACGGTATCGATTGGGTATTGCCCCCCGTTGGTTGGATCTGAGAATACTCATCCAGATTGAGTCAGACCGAAATAAGGCCGATCGGATCTTCTTGTGACCATCGGTTTTATTCCATCGCAAATGCCGATGAAAAAAGATGTACAACATGCCGACTGGAACAAAATAACATATGGTGACCGACAGCAGACCGATACCGCCTCTCAGACTCGATCGGTGTGACAATAGAACTTGATCAAATTTTCCAAAAACGGAGACTTACTAGTAATGTCGTCCTTTGGCGGAACGATACCGGCTCTGCGATCCGCCAGCACCCGTCGATAGTGTTCACACATTTCCTTATCCATTCTCTCCTTTTTCTTTCTACTCAACTCCTCCATATTGAAGATGGGGAGAAGGGACGATGTGCGTTTCACCATGTCTGCAACCTTAGTCTTCATGTCTGCGGCATTCGTCTCCTTCGATCGTAGGTATCGAGATCCAACCTTGAAGATGCCGATTCCCAACGTCGAAAGCACTGCGATCGATGCCACGACCGCGATGGCGATGGATTTCTGTTGTACCATGTTCTTTCCTGGTGGTTAATTAGCAGGATTGGACGCACAGCACTTTCTTTTGAAGGGACGATAGTCGAGTGTGCAGCCAGGCAAAAGGCGAGTGGTGCAAGAGTCGTGCCGGAATGTAAGGGCGTGAGGCGCCGTGGTTGCTAGGGAGGTCGGTCCGTTGGTCAGTGAGAGACTAGAGACGGGGGGAGGGGACTCAGCTGGATGTCGGTTATAAGCGGGGGTTCGCCGGTACTGCCACTAGAGGTCAGTGGTCGGACTCTGAAGTTCGGCTACTAGCGCGGGCGTGTCGCAGCGAAGTTTTGTGGGTGAGATCTCTTAATCGCTCCTGGTCGGGGGTCGTAGATCCGGTTGTGCAATGCTTTTTGGCTCGCCATATTCCTCTTTTTCTCGGCGCGCGACTCACTGTTGTATCTCTCGCGTTCAACGAACCTTAATTATTCACTTTTGCCCCGTTCCACAATAGTTACTAATTCCTCTCTCTACATTTCATGCAGGTTTGACCAAAATGCCATACCAGAACAATCTATAAAAGCTTTACCTGCAATCATTTTCCTGATTTTGTGCATATGACAGGGACAATTCTGCGCTACTTCTGGGCGGTCTCATGGTTATATCTTACGGTTCCCGCGTTACCATCATGCTTGGCACGATCTGTTGCAGGGGGCAGGATGCGTACTTGGTAACAACACATCTGCTTCGCATTGAAAATTTGCCTGAAAATTTTCAATGCATTAAATGACGCAAAAAGGGTGTCCTGGGCCATCGCCCTGGGTTACAAGAAATGTTTCATCAATCATGCCACATATTACTGCATAAATATACATTTAAGTGCGTCCTGCCTCAAGACATTACTTCCTATCGTCCAGGTCATAAACCAGACATGCCAATCGACGCACAATATTGCATCATGGGACAGAAAGTGCCGAGAAGTAAAGCGGAGCGATTTCTCTGGGAAACTCTGAGCTCGAGAGAACCCGTATGGCATCAACTAAATACATGCCAAGACGTCAATCGTTCTATGCCGCTGACTTGCCTGAGAGAGACGGGACCTGGTTGTGAACAAGGGACTGAAGATTGATATTGTCTCGCTGAAGAACCACGTCGAGATTCGACTCGAGAACCAGAAGAGAGAATTTTCTCACTGGATTCACCCCTATCCGAAATCGGTATACATCAAGTGGTTGGGTCAGTCCCATTGATTCCTTCGGGATCGAGAAACGGGAAAGGAACTCCTTGAGTTTGTTCAGAATCGGACGTTATCGGTTTGGTATTGTCCCTTGTTAGTTGGATCTGAGTATGCCTATCCAGACTGAGTCGGACTAAAAGGTTAATCGTGATCTCCTTATAGCCATCGACTTTATTCTATCGCCGATGAAAAAATATTGATACATCCGAGATGAGAGCGAGGGTGAGTGTTTGTTGGATTGAGGGTGCACCATTTGGCAAAAACTCTCGGCACGCCACTGCAGGAGCGAAGGAAGAAGAGAGTGGGATAATCTATCCCGATTTCCCTTTCTTCTTGCCAATATTCTGACTCCATGGCTGTACGAGACGAGGAACTACGTGCTGAGGCCTTATCCTGCAGCTTCTAAACACTCCCTCCAAAAAGTAGTAGTAGATCAGAGAAAAGAAAGAGCCCGGAAAAATCATCGTCCCATACTTAGTCTATGGCAGTATAAGTTTCACGGGACAGCATTTCACGATCATACGAGCTACTGTATTTCAAGTCTCTTCATGGCAAAGCATTCTAAAAAGGAATTGGCTGTAGTTTGTTTGCATAGTTTTAAATATGCTTTTCTAGGAATGGCAGTGAATAATTAATTTCGGGCAAATATCAAGTTCACGGTTCTTTGTTTATTTAGTTACACTATGGGGTTATTGAAAATTTAAGACAAACAAAATACAGTAAAGTCTTTCAGTTACTTTTCGACCAAAGCTCACCTCCGTACCTAAAGGCATGGGGGAGTGAAATTCTGCAAAAGAAAATCCAAACTCTCGTTTTTGAGGTTCTCTGGAGTTGCTTTGGGGAAGAGTTACTTGACATGACATGAAAATGCAGAGTCTATGGCCTCATGAAAAAGAGTAACGTGGAGAAAGCGAATGGCAACTTATCTAATATATATAGACGATGGTGACTGACTGACGCTAACAGAAAAATTGCAACATCCGGGGTAAGAGCCCTGGGGGTTCATTCCAGGGGGTCTCATTTTGTAAGCCTAGGTCTAACCCTCAGACGGACGCTTAGGCCTAAGCCAATCTCAGCCTCCCCTTACCTTCAACAAAACGGAAGGAACGTGAATGGCTGATAGACTTTCTCTGGAATAGACAACCTAACTTCGAATGCCCAACTTTGGGGGTCCATGCCCTGGGGGCACGTTTTGAGGGAGGGGTTGCTGGACTGATTTCGCAGGCCTAGGCTCAACCCATGAATGGATGCTTAGGCTAATATCAATCTCATTCATTTTCTTCACGGAAGCAGGAGAGAAAATAAATAATTGTATCATTCCACACCTTGGATGAAGTTCGACATAGAACGTACGTGCCGTGAGGTGATTGACTTAGCAGGCCTATAGGTAACCCTTGGACAGACGCAGAGGCCTACTCGAATCTTGCCCGACCCATTCGCATAGAGGCACTTCTTGGCCCATCTTACCGAGCATCATTTTGTGTTAACCTGACGCGCTAGGCGTTTGAACTATGCCGTTGGGTCATTGGTGAAGAGAAGGGCACGAGTTGGCGCGTGGTAGGCTTGCAGATGTGAATGTGTTTTACTTATTTTTCTGGCAGGGAAACAGTGGAAGATGTTTCATTGACATTTCGATATAATGTGGCTATGTCTAATCCACTTATGGACGATTAGGCCAATGCTCACACTTCAACAAAACGGGAAGGTATAGCTACGAGCTGCGTATACGATTTATATGGTTTTTTTCATAGACAACTGTATGGAAGCATTAGAAGAGTTTGAAAATGGGACTGCCATAGAGTCCTTTCGCCAGAATATAAAATTAACGATGAAGTTCCCTACAGTC
The DNA here is from genome assembly GCA_905338385.1 of Darwinula stevensoni. Classification (NCBI taxonomy): domain Eukaryota; kingdom Metazoa; phylum Arthropoda; class Ostracoda; order Podocopida; family Darwinulidae; genus Darwinula; species Darwinula stevensoni. Next base: position 40,224 of record CAJPEV010002461.1, on the reverse strand, counting down.
GAATAGGAATTATCGCCTTGAAACTCAGAAGTAATGAGCTTATGTGTCTGCTTTATAATTTGGCAAAGGTTGCTCTATATTGTGGTCAAATTTCGTAAAGAACGGTTGCGTCCTCTCAGAGATTTGAGCGTTCAAAGATGTACAATTTAAATGAAACGCCCTGTAGAATCTATGGCGTCTTGAAAAAGAGTAACTTTCCGTTGGGAAAGTGAATGGCAACTTATCTAATATATAAAGACGATTGTAACTGACTGACGCTAACAGAAAAATTGCAACTTTCGGGGTAAGTGCCCTGGGGGTTCATTCTAGGGGGTCTCATTTTGTAAGCCTAGGTCTAACCCTCAGACGGACGCTTAGGCCTAGGCTCCCCTTGCCTTCAACAAAACGGAAGGACCGTGAATAACTGATAGACTTTCTCTGAAATCCACAAACTAACTTCCAATGCCCAACTTCGGCGGTCCATGCCCTGGGGGCACGTTTTGAGGGAGGGGTTGGGGGACTGATTTCGCAGGCCTAGGCTCAACCCATGGATGGATGCTTAGGCGAATACCACTCTCATACGTTTTCTTCTTTCACGGAAGCAGGAGAGAAAATAAATAGCTGTATCGTTCCTAACCTTGGATGAAGTTCTGTATAGAAGGTCCGTGCTGTGAGGCGATTGACTTAGCAGGCCTATAGGTAACCCTTGGACAGACACAGATTCTATTTATTTTTCTGGCAGGGAAACTGTAGATGTTCCATTGACATTTCGATATAAGGTGGCTATGTCTAAGCCACTTATGGACGATTAGACCAATGCTCACACTTCAACAACAAAACGGGAAGGTATAGCTACGGGCTGCATATACGGTTTTTTTCATAGACAACTGTATGGATCCTTTAGAAGAGTTTGAAAAAGGGACTGCCATAGAGTCCTTTCGCCAGAATATAAAATTAACGATGAAGTTCCCTACATTCGAATTGGAATCATCGCCTTGAAACTCAGAAGTAATGAGCTTATGTGTCTGCTTCCTAGCCCCCCCCCCCGGATGTAGGCTTGCGCCATTCTCATGAACACGTTCCTTCCTCCTCAGTCATTGAAGGAAGTGTGTTGTTGCTACGTTGTTCACTCTAGAGGAATTCAGACTTCGGAGAGAGGGAGGGGGGTATACAGGCCCTGGGGACAAATTTCGCAGGCCTATACCAATACTGCTCTCATGCTCACTCCTCCTCAAAGGAAACGGGATGGAAAATAAATAGCTGTTGGCTTGCATACTACAGATACAGTTCGACATTGGCGGTACTTGCCCAAATGGGAATGATTCAGCAAGCTTATATCCAACACTTGGACCAATATTGATCTTAAATATTAGCCATCTTAGCGTTAAACCTCTCTAGTGGTTTATGTGGTTATAGGACTGCTGTTACTGCTACTTTTTTCGAGATTGATGTGCTATCAAGAGTGCCTCGACCATAGACAGGAATTGAGTACACCAATGGAACACTAAACGACACACAATTGTTAATTGGTGATCCTTATGCTACAAATGACATGGCGTCATTAAGAATATGTTCTTCCACACCTTTACTTTAAAGGTGCGAGAATTGAACCCATGAATAAAGGAGTTTGACCGCATTAGTAGGGGTGAGCATCGAAAACGGATGCCTTAGATCGCAGAGCGCCGAAGGCGCGTAAATAGTAAATAGTAAAATATAAATATGATGTATTAATAAATCCTATGATTGTATGGCCAGAAATATATTTCATAACATATATTTAATAAAATATATTTAATATCAGTTTTTTATGCCATCATGTATACATGATGATGACATAAATTCACTGGGAATTTCCTGGTGTTGAACAGTCTGGAGACTGTTAAATGCCAGGAAATAACATCTGGGCTAGGAAGTGAACATGGAACAGTTATGGGCATCATAATTTTTTTTGGCAACATCGACTTGATAGAAAATGCCTTCACAGTTTCAGTATTTTGAAAAGTAAAGAGCATTTGTGCACAAAACAGATTCTTCGCAATAATTATTGCTTTTCCCAGCAGAGGAGCACCAGATGGAAGGCCATCAGCTGTTTTCTATCAAAAAAATTTTTGTAGCAAGAATTATCATTCATTACATTGCCAACCAAGAGTTTGTAGATGGGAAAGTTCTGCCAGAGGGAACTGCATGATTTGGCTATATACAGACTTGATATCAATACCTGCTTTGCAATTTTATAAGGAATGATATCCCTGACATTAGTAGCAACTTTTGTACTATCTAACCTCCTCTATTCCATGCACATCTTTCAGATTGTCCTGAGTGCATTCAATTTGTGAGTTCGAAGTTCCATCCATGGCACGGGCCAGAGTCTCATGCAGTTTTGAATTGGAGACGGTTGCACGTATTCATTATCATTAGACTCATCGCAACATCTTTGGAGGAACTCCTGGGCCTGGTCTTTCCACTCGCATCCTTTCATGTTCCCCATCCACCAGAAATGTGAATATGGAATGTCACATGGGCGCTCGGGGTTTCCATGGCAGATTCCTTCCCAATTTTCAAAAGAGGCATTCGACGCCTTCAAGTCAATGTCTTCCTTGAACTCTCTGTGAGGTGATCTTTACCACAGTGCTTCCTGCTGGAAAATATGTTGGAATAATTCTCTAAAAGAAACTGGAGCCCTGACCTCAACTGCCATTTGAACTCAGCGGAAACTTCAAATGATAAATCCCCCAAGAACAAGTTTATGTAGGCTACGAGGGGTCTTTCAGCTTGGTGGAACACTTCAGCCAAGTCCTCTGCCTCATTGTTGGACAATATGTAGCCACATCTACCAAGTAAATAAAAGGTCAGCAGGCATTCTGCAGCTGTCTTTTGGCCTTCCATCCCGAGTAAGGGGTTTTCAGCAAAGCTGCCCAGCTCCATTTGGTCAGTCTTGAGTGTTTCAAGTAGAGTCTTCCAATCAGACAAGCATGGGCCTGGAAAACAAAAAAAATTACATTCTTACTGGTATCTGACCCATTGCAATATAAGGGAGAAGTCACATCTCAGACTACAATGAGTAGGGGTACACCAATATATAGCATGACTATAGCTCAGTTGCTTCTTGGAAAATATCTTCCTTTCAAATGTGATATGTAGCTGGCAGAAAGTCTGGTCTTTTTCATCCTTCAATAAGATATGCATATGCAACTCAGCTCAAGATCCTATATACAAACAGGCTGAGGAGTGGTCAATGATGTATGTGACCAGAACTTGAATGACAACTAAACTGCAGGTCAAAGTTGAAAAGCAAGTGGATGATGAGCTCATCATTCTGTGGACTTTCATACATTTAAATATTTTTTCAACCTTACGAATGTTTCCAAACTCAATGAAATTCTCATTTGGTTATTTTAAATTTCAGCCATTTCTTTTTCAATAAGGCAAGTGGCACCATTTCATTGTCACCCATCACCATCATTCATTTAGTATTATAGTCAGTTATGTTTCAGATCCAAAAATGGACCTAAAGCCACAGAAGTACAATCATCTCCACATTAAACCGCCAATAGCTTAGTCCATAAAGAAAACTCCCATGCTGCTCTGGTTTGTTAAAATATGAAATTTCGGTTGAGTGCAACAGAATGCAAATCCATTACGCAAATGATTATTCAAGCAATACTTCTTGGATCATTTAGGTATAAATACTTATCTGCATCCCAATCTGGCACAAGCTCCTTCAGCTTAATTTTGTATGAGTGCATGAATGCTCAGTGAGTCAGTATAGAACTTGTCAAATGAATGAGTTTCAAGGTTTGCATGGTTTTCACCTATCATGCTCATCCCAGCTGATGATCTTATCGTGTGTTCGGTGTAGTTGAAAATATAATTGCTTGCGACGGTCCTGTTTTTACTTCGAAAAGTACGAAAAGTACAGGGAACTTATTTCCGGTACATGCAAGGGGAATTTGCGAGAGCGGCGTTGAGATGCCATCTGGCGTCGACTGGATGAATGATTATTGTATTACTATGCAAACATTGCCAAAACGTTAACGCCAGAGAATTTGTCATAACGTTCTAGGAAAATGTTGCGACAGCATCATATAAAAAGACAATCAAATGGTGTAACAATGTTTTCTACAATGTAGTCACGAAATTCCATTAGTTGTGGCAATTAAAAAATACTCTGAGGCCCCTAAAAGGTTGCAGCTCCATTGCAAAAAAATGTATTCCTTGTTTTAAACAAAGAAAAACATGAATTATTTCCTAGAAGCTCCTCCCAGAATTCAAGCTTCAAAAATGGAAGATGATATGCATAATTCATATTTTCAATTACTCAATTTGAACAGGAATAACTCTTGATTCAAGATGATCACTCATCAAATTTTGTGACTTTCAGTTTTCACGGGTGCCAATTTCTAGGAACCAGGGCATATGAGAAAAAAAATCAACTGCACAAATGATTATAACCCCTCTGTAGGAATGGTTGGTACGACGCTAAGGGCCGCCTCTCCCTCATGAGCAGGAGGACAATTTAGTTGACCTCTGATGGAGGTAAAATAAATTGTAGTTCTGGGAAATCCATAAACATGTCGAAAATTAATATTTTAATGTTCGATACTAGTATATAATAAAACATGGGATATTTAGGTCACAGGTGAAATACGCCCAGGCCTGGTTGTTTTACCGAGATTACGATCGTTGGTTATTTGATCATTATCTTTTTACTTGAGAATTTTGGCAAAATGATGTTTAAAAAAAACACAAGACGCGACAATTAAATTCAACAGCGTGAGCAATATCCCAGCAAACAATTTGAAACACAAAGTTGAATCAACATTGAAGAAACGTTCAGAACGTTGATACGTTGGTCCAACGTAGCCTTGCGTTTTAGGACATCCTTGGAAGGGGGTTGGGGAGGACTTTCAGATGGCACTAGTTTCAAATTTGTATCTTGTTTGAAACAAGAAATAAGAGCCGTCAACTTTGGTGAAGATTGGCGAATTTGGAATTTTCACATTTTACTGTAGTGTAAGTGAAGTACTGTAGTGTCATGTGAATGATGAGCACGCGACAAACAGGCACCAGGGAGAACCGCCGGCCAGGGGAAAGACAGGAAATCCAACAGGCACACTCTCAACCCCGGTTGCTCTCTTGACGTCACCAATTTGTTGAAGCGTCGTGTCGGGCAAAGAAGGAACATCTGTTGTATGCACTTCTCAAAATCTTAACGAATGTTCTTCTCTGATGCTTTTTCGTCCCTTTCCCTATCATCTCCACTGTCGAACTTTCTCCACCTGCCCACATTAGCTCTGATTTCCCGCGAGCTAGACTCGCAAGTTCGTCAATTTTCTGGACCTTTGCCTCGGTTTGATAACGAGAATGTCTCAAAAAGTGAGTACAACCACAAGTTACATCATTATTCCACACCAAAATTAACATTGAATTTGCCTTATGCCCCCGGCGCGAAGAACCGCATTGGGAATGCGCTTAACGGAAGACACTGGGAAGCCATAAGTAGTTCTCAATCTGAATTACCAATTGAATTCGCCCATGACGTAACCGACGCAAACTCTTTTATGGTTTTTCCCCTGTTGAAGCAGTATCTCGCAACAGACACTCCAGCTGAACGCAAGCTGTTGAATAACAGCTGCACTTCAAATTGCAGTAATCGCCTTTATTACAGCTGGATAATCAAAGCGAGAATAGACTTGGGATATTACTGGGCTCCCGTAGTTGACTTATCTCGGCTGATTCCCACCTGAATCCCTGGTAGGGATAATGGGGACTGACAGAAATCAGACATAAATTCATTATAACGTGACGGATGATCATGGCAACGACTGACTGTCCCGGGTCCGATAGTATAGTAGTAGCACACCTGGCCAGCAATCAGGAGGCCCGGGTTCAAGCCCCGGCCGTTCCCTGGCTTTCTTTCGGCCTCTCATGCCTTCCAAGTCCCGTCCATCATTCCCCCTCTATAACAATACAATGGAAATTGGGATTGCAGACAGCTGCCACCCCATCATCTATGACCGTCAGCTCCATTTTTTTTTGAAGGGGGGAGGGAGAGAGGAACAAACAGGTTGGCCGAGGTCTGATGAAAAAGTTCTGGGACTGACTTTTTTAATGACGTTGTGGTAACTCTTACAGGCTACTGATGCTTACCTCCTTTGATGTAGTCCTCTTCGCCATCTAATGAATTTTTTCAGCATCTCTTCAGCAGCTGGAAGCATTATACATCTTTTGCCATCGTCAGCAGCAGTCAAACAAAAATTTCAGAATGGCATGTTGTATGCCATACTTTTCTGTGTAACATGAGCCTGGCCTATCAGGACCTGTCTTACAATATTTTATTGCCAGGATACCCCTTCAATCCACTTCAAAGGTGACATTATCCCCTGGAACATTGTCTTCATTTGAGTTTATGCATATGTATACTGGTCTTTTGAAAATGTCGTCACTTTTTTGTCATGGAACTTAGGACTTCAGATTGCATTCTAATTATCAGATCTCCTTCTTTTTGTCATGGAATTGACTGAGTGGTGAAAAACAGTGACAGGGGGCCAACTCCAATGGAAAGATAATATGGCTGATAAGAAAGATGTAGCAACATACTAATGAGTTGTCTAAAATAGGTTGCTGCAAAAATGAGCTTGTCATTGATGTATCTAATAGTAATAAATGCTTGCTTCTTCCTTATCACCATCAGCCATCCACTGTATTTACTGGACTAGTCACCCCGTGGCTGTTTTCTTGATCTTGTTAAGGGCACAACACCGACTGAAATTCATCGCCAACTCGTGGAGGTGTATGGATGCAAATTCATGTCACGGAAACAGGTTTGGGTTTGGTGCAATGCCTTCGATAACGGAAGGACAGACGTTCAAGACGAGGAGCAACCCGGGCGCCCAAGCACTTCCTCCATGGGTGAAATTGTTTGCTGCGTTGAAGGCATCATTAGGGAAGACAGAGGCATTAAACTTACTGACATTACAAACGAGCTCAACATCTCACTGGGTACCGTGCACAACATCGTCCATGAGCAACTCGGGTACAGTCAAGTGTGCGCCCGCTGGGTACCGAAGTAACTCACAGATGATAATTTAAAAAAATCCACTCGAATGGGACTTTCCTGCACTTGACGCGTTACCATGAAGAAGGAGTGCAGTTCCTGCAACGCATTTTTGCGGGGGACGATACGTGGGCGCATCATGTGACATCGGAGTCGAAGCAAGCATCCATGACACGGAAACACCCGTCGTCTCCTCCTCCAAAGAAATTCAAAGCAACTTCATCTGCAAAGAAGATCATGGCAACAGTGTTCTGGGACCATAAGGTTTTGCTTCTTGTTGATTTTCTCAACCAGAGTGAATGCTAACCGCTATTGTCACACTCTGGACCGGCTGCGGCAGGCCATTCGTCGAAAACGACCAGGTTTGCTGCGCCGAGGCGTCATCTTGCTGCACGATGAGGCCAGGCTACACACTGCCAACTGCACCCGTGAGTTGTTAACGGCGCTACGTGTGGGAGGTGCTGGACAACCCGCCTCACAGCTCTGAACTGGCACCAAGTGATTTTCATCTCTTCGGACCCATGAAGAAGCACCTGGCTGGTTGGCAACCGACGGCGAAGTGCAGCAAGCTGTTACATCCTGGCTCCAGGAGCTTGACACCGATTTTTTCTACGCTGGGATCGACGCCTTGGTGTCACGGTGGGACAAATGCTTAAATGAGTCTGAAGTCTATGTGGAAATGTAATGTGTGCCAAGGCCGTATTATACATGTTATACATGCCGGTTATACACGTATCTATATAGGAATAAATTCATTAACATGAGATTGCTTGTTACCTTATTTATTGAAACGCCCTCGTATTTGGTGATTTTTCAACAAAGATACCTGATCGGCCGCGCCGATGAAAGCCTAGTTCCGGTGGAGGCGGGCGGTGGGTAATCTGCCGGAAACGCTCAGCTTGAATTAATTTTGCGAAGAAACCAGAGCATAGATCGCAAAGATGAATGTATACACGCACTCCAGGCAATCATATCTATCGAGCTATCAGAGAAAATTTCACAAGGTACGTCTGAAAAGCGATTTCGGACGTTTTTCCACACCCTTGTTGAATGGGGGTCGAAATAAACATTTTGGTTTGAATTAACTTTCTGAGCGAAACACCGACCGCAAAGCGACAAGCGAAGTCTCACTGCCATCCAGAGAGTCTTCTCTATCGATCTAACAGAGAATATTTTGTGGTTTTTGCTTTTGAGGAGTCTGGGATCGCAGCATGCAGCGAGCGCGTAAACGTTGGCAGAGACGAAGAGGGGCGATTTTTATCCCTGTCAGAAACGTGATTTATTCCGCTGGAGTTCGGGTAGATGTCATGGTAATTTTTGCACCGACTCCTTCCGACGATTCATATCTATTCATCTTTTAATCAATCTGGCGTGATTTTTCACACACGGGTGTCTGGCGACGCATTCTGGTGATGGTGTTGTTCAGGGCCAGTGGGTGACGATTTTTCTTTAAAAAATGCACAACTTTGAATAAACTTTCCGAAGGAACCCTTGTAGATATAAACACGATCGAGGCGTCCCTGCAATCTAGAGATTCTTCCCTATCGATCTATCAGAAAACATTTCGCAATTTTTTCCTTGAAGCCGAGAAAAAGAGAAACAACCCACGCGGAGAAGCGTTTTGTCCCCAAATTCGAGCACATTTCGGTACTTTCTCCAAAATGCTCTATACAAGGCCCATGAGATTTGGTGTACATATCGACCCAGAGTTCCTCTGAAACCGCCTGCATGCTTTTGTCTGTGGTGGATCTGTGGCCGGAATGGCGGTCGGATTACTGTTCCCAAAAATTCGACTATTCCCAGTTATGTGGCCTTTAGATCACACGTTAGATCATTAAATGGAAGAGAGAGTATACGTGAGTTTTCCCGTGTGAAAGTTCGTATCGAGGGGTGAAGGCCCCTTTCTTTTGGGGGAGGGGGGGCGCAAGGCGTACAAAGACTCTCTCTCCCATTTCCCATTCTCAAGAACAGATCCGACAGTCTGTGAAGGCTGGAAAGTGCGAGCTCGAGAACAGGAGACGGGCACCCAAAACTGCGGAAGCCTTTCAGGAACTGTTTCTCGGGCATTCCCAAGTTCATTCGGCCGCTCTAAAACTCAGCGGCACTCTCAACGATATAAGCAGCAGCCGCTCTATCCCGTTCTCGAGAATGACATGTGGAAGACTTCCACGAACATCGGGTCGGTCTAGGCGAAGGGTGTCTAACTGCCGGCGAGCTAGTTGATTTCGTCCGGACCGCAAAGACTTCAACTGTTGACTTTGGAGGAGATTGCGGAGCTCAGCTCTCCATCTTTTTCCATTTATTTTGCCAATACTTCCTTCAGAAGAATCGCATAATATAATAGTATAATGCTGACATTTCGTGGAGTCTCAATGTTACAAATGACAGCCAGGAAGACAGAAACATCCAACCATTCGAGGTGGAAATGTAAGCTAAAGTACTTGAACGGAAGGCGTTGTCCGGGTCTCAACCTGTACGTTTCAGTAGCTCCCCTGCAATAAGAATAGAAATTTTGCGGATTAGAAAGATCATGGTCTTGAGGGAAGTGTAATATTTTGTCAAGTCTCTTCAGAAGGCTATACACACTCATTCTCACTCTCACTTTCATTCTCCTTCTCTCTCACTTAAAAAAAAAGAACTTGGAATTAAGAAAAATGGACCAGACTCTTTATCCAGCCTAGAATAAGTTCTCAAGAATGCAAGCAGAGAGTTACTAGTATTTTTTGTTACATATTTTTCCAGCAACGTATTCGACAATGGTTGATGCTGTCGCTTGCTTCAGTCAGCCAAACTTATTAGCAGTAAAACCGCAAACGGAAGAAAGTAATCAGAAGTCCTCTGTAGTCTCACGACTTGAATTCGCGTAAGTTGACCTTCAACACTGTCGGATGGTCGAAATCGCGTTCGCAATTAATAAGATCAGAGTACTCTCGTTTCAAAAACAGAATTGCAGGACTTGGGAGGAATGAGAAGTTATGTGCCGACTTTTGGGGACGAAATACCATTCTGGCAGATTTTGTGATCCTTGATGTATCGTTCTCGTGATAAAGCAAGAAAATTGTGATGGATCCACTGAAGAAGCACTAACGTCCCTTACTCCTTTGCCTCGCAAATGAATGAATGAGGAATTGAAGTTCGTTTCACTTTTTGCAGACAACCACGCAGGCGTCATTCTTAAAGAGGTCCTTCCTACTTTAGTTTGCACTTTTTTTTGCCTGGATGATCCAATTGTGGAAAAGAATGAAGAAACGAGGAAGCTTTCTTTGTTCACCTGTGCTAAGAGGAGGTAATCCTGCGATGACCCGGTGCAACTGCCACAATAATGGCACAGTATGATGGGAGAATGACACGGGGATCGGTCCGACGAAGGTGATGTACTGACCGGTTATAAAAAAATTTACCACTGTTGAAATAATGTAAGGAATGAAAGTGGTAACATTATTTTGAACCACCCTGTCCTTTGGGGGGAAGTCAACGTCACCATGCTTGTACCGAGGGGGCAACGTTTTCTTGGGGATCCAAATGGCGTTCTTGGATTTTCCTGAAGCAAGAAATTGCAGAGAGACTCGGCTCGTCAAGTTTGAAAAAAAGATAGTGCATGAAAATGAGAATATCATTACTAATGAAAGGCATGGATGGTATGAGTCAATCTTTTGAAGAACGAAGACGGATAAATGCTTGGTGCTTCCAGATTTGCATTTCAATGATATTTAGATGCATGAAGCATTCTCCAAAGTTCTCACTGAGGCGAAAAATGGAATCATACTAAAGGGAAAATCTAAGTTTTCACTATAATAGATACTCTCAGCCTGGCTCTAAATGGTTCTTTTAGATGCATATAATGTGGAAAATAAATTAATTCAAGAAAGAACAGTGCCACTCAAGGAAATGCAAGTGCGAGGATAAGTGAGGGGAAACCGTCAGGAAGCTAGAGGAAAAGAAAAGACTCGTAAATAAAGGTGAAGAAGCACAGAGACAAGCGTGAAGCATGAAATCACGGGAAGTATGGTGGCACTCGAGGACGCGCCATGATTGAGAGAAATCTTACGCATTATGATGTAAATAAAAGTGTTCCTAGGGGACTTTAACACAGGTAAACGAATTTAGTCCGTGGAGTGCAGTAGCCCTCAATCACCTATAGACAATCCAAGGGAACTCTACGGACGAGAGTAACCCTGATTCGGACACCATCGGCCAACCAAAGAGGATTGCCTGGGAACGACCATCGACTGAGAGTGAGAAACGACCAGAACGCAAAGGCGTGCATTCTTCAAGATTCATCAGAAACAGAGGGCTTCTGGGAAACAAAAATTTCTTTTTCGGAAAATGGCAAAAGTTGTAAATTAACATCATATTAAGCATTAATGATGTAAATGCAAAATGGCGACAAGAGATGCACGAATGAATGTAGTTCATGAAATATAGTCGATTCAAGATGGGATACAAATTCAACTGCATTGAATACAGCAAAAACCAGGAGATTCTGTAGTTTCGTCAATTTTGAAATGTGAAAATTACCTTGTTATAAAATTATAACTAGGGTTTTTCTCACATGTTCACACGAAACGTGAAATTATTTTCAGGAATCTACATTACTTTAGGAGACACAGCCCATTAAAAGTGGGGGAAAACAGGAATTTCAGAAGTCTCCCATTTTAGAGACCTGCACATATGTATTTTTTCTACGAAACAATTGCAGATACAGAGGTAAATAAGCTACTATTTTTCACCAATTGAATGGGGGATCACATATATTTCTTTGATAGAAATCCAAGACTATGACCTGACACGAAAACCATGACCCTGCCTGATTTGAAAGGGAACCACCCACTCGTGCCTCCATGCACGTTCAAATTCTAATATATCCAGTAAATTTTCAGTACCTGCTTCCACTGATTCATAGACGTCCTCACGCTCACCATATAGGACCCACACTGAAGACACGTAGCTTGAACAGTATGGCGGTTATCGCTAGGGGCTATTTGCGAACTTGTGAGTGGCACATGCCTAAATATTCAGAAGCAAAATTTCTTTGTATGATAGCGTGCAAAAGTGTGCATACATATTTTTGAGACACCTGGTAGTTCTTTTCTCACATGCACAAGTAGTTTTAAAATTTATAGTATTGAAGGCAGATGGATATACAGGGTGATTGTAAAGTAGCTCTCAAGTTTTTTGACTGGAGCTTTTAACTGACAAACCGAACCGAAAAAAGTCAATGCCCTGTCAACAGCCCATTCAATGGCATTAGATTTCAGCATAAGTCCCAGCATTATTGACGCATACGTAAGCTGGTCCAGATCTTTGGGATTGCGTTCGTATAGGTTTCCTTGGCCCAGCAGCGAAGAAGAAGTCCATTGGTCCACGCCTGCCAATCCAGCGACTTGGAAATTGGTCGTCAAATCAATCCCGCACTTCATTTGCAAAAAAGGCAGCGCCCCATCGTGCATAAATATCAGTTCATCTGCGTTTTCACACTGAATTTTCAGGATAAACAGCGTTTTGCAGCATATCGAGGTATTTTTGCCAAACCATGGCATCCCACATTAATATAGGCTAAAAAAATTCGAACTAGAAGTCATTCCAATCCAAACTGTAGCTTTTTGGCTCAATTGACCCCTCTCAACCGTCATGCCCAGGGCCATAAGCTCCCAATAGTGGTTTTCATGCCTGTTTACGAATGAAAGACTGTTTCATCTGACTAAAGAATGATGTTTAGGAAATTTGGGCAGTCATTACCTCTGCAATTTCCATGCAGAGGTCTCAGTCTTCGGAAATACAAATTCCAAGCAATGCAGTTTCTGACTGATATGTTTGTCTACATGCACCATGTCAAGGAGATTTTTTCGGGGCTACAAATAAAAGCTTCCTGCAATGCTGATGTGTTCTCATCCAATAACGTTGATGGTCTTCCACTTTTTTTGCATTTTCCACTGAACCTGTAGCTATTAACTTTTGATGGGAGAATTTGATAGCCTTACGGTCCAGGTTTTGAATTTTCGCTTTCTTCACTGCGCCACCATCTTTGCACTTGAACCATTGAGTGCCAAAGTCCATACGTAGCAGCAATTTGCACTTTCACTTGAACTCGTCCTACCCACCATAATTTCCTTTTGCTGGAAAAGCAAATAGGAAAGAATTAAGTTCCGGATATGTGGTTATCATTTGACGGTGGAATGAAATTTGTATCTCAATTGCAAGAAAAACAGCGGCCATTTAGGTTCAGGGAGCGACTTTACAATCACCCTGTTTCTCTTGTGTTTTCCCTCCAGCCAAGGCTGGATGGAAAACACAAGTGGACGAGAGGACGAAAAGATAAAAGGACACATTGAGGATTGAAAACACATACTTCGTAGGTCTCGCAGTTCTAACTGGTCAGAATCTTCGCGGTATATATTCGCTCTTCCGTCGTGAAATACTCGCTCCGCGCTTCCAGGCCGGTTCATGTTCTCCAGGTCCTGGAGCTTGAGCACTTCTCCATGATCCCTCAGGAGCTCCCGTTTTTGCGGCATATCCACGCTTGCATAAGTAACGACAGGTACAATGTCGAAAGTCGGGAGGGAGGGGTCACTGTCCCAAGCAAAGAGGATCCCGAACTGGTCTGCATCATTCGAATCCTTTGGAAAGAAGGTAACTGTAAAATATTTAAAAAATTTTGTAATAAGTATCAATATTTTTCTCTAAAGTCTATGTAGAGGAAGAGAAAAAATGTTGTATTTGCACAAGCAAAAATAACTCTGCCTTGATTCAACACACGCGGTTTAGAGGTGCTCAGGATAGTAGTTACTCCACTATTCCTGAGTAGTGGACGATATATCTGAATTTCTGAATATAACCTGAAAAACACTCTGGAATGGACGTGTCCTCTATTTTAGGATTTTCTTCCGACCAGAGAAGGTCTATAATTGTCAGAATGTTGCCAATGATTACTCATTCTATGGCGAGAATTCAAATCTTAATACTTTATCACAAACCCAACTCAACTCGCAGACTTCTTGCATAAAAAAATAATAATTTCAGTCTTAGCATGTGAACATTTAATTATGAACCACTTGCAGTCCTTAACTGCTCCTTGGGAGATGATGCGTTTATCTCTTTTAGTGAGACTGTGGTTGAATTTCTGGGATACTGCAAACTAGGCGTAATATCGCTCTATATTTATTCCCTTAGGTATTTCTTTGGGTATTTTTTGGATTTAATGCTACTCTCATCATTGTCTACATTCTGATACTTTTCCTGGGGCGATGATAGTGAATGCGAATATTTTCAACATAGCTAGGCTTCTGTTGGCTAGTGAAGGTGGATTGAACTTTCCAGCCCTTTCTTATTTGTAATCGGTGGAGATTCCAATGGAATGGATATGGAACTCACATGAACTACCTTCGTCTTCCCCGATGAGAACGATAACCCTCTTCAGAAGACCTGCTCCGCGCTGCACGAGACAAAGGAAGTCCTTCTCTCCCATAATCTCCTGTGAATCTTCCACCTGCAATTCCTTCTGCTTGAAGAGAAACATTTTACAGTTCGACTGCTGGTCTCCAGTTCCTCTGTTCTAGATTAAGTTCAACTGCTAGGTATTCACATTGGTTCGAATATCCTATATTCCTGATGTAAAACGAGTAAGGATTAATCCTTTTTATTCATACATGCAACTTGTAAATAGGGAATTTTTCTTAGGAAATTCGAGACGGGCGAAATTATTTTTCAAAATGTAGGACAAAATAGAATTACTGCTTCTGATGTGTTGTTCTATCATTGAAGTAACGTGAATATCCACATTCTGAATTTAAGAGATCAAGAATGGGAAATGGTGCTACATTCCCCTAAACTTGGGGAAGCCATGCAGTCTGTAGTTGGAACAGGATAGCAAGTTGAACGCTTGGCTCGTCATCGAATCCAATGATAAAGAATCTCGTGGAAAAGTTTGAAGAAGTAGCGTTCATCAGTAAGAGAGAGGATATCCCGTTGACATCATCTCCAGACAGCCACTTTTTTAGTGAACCTTTTTCCCTGAAAGGAAAGAGACCACTAATGTCCTGACCTTCCGTTTGTTCGTGCCACTCTTCGGATGTCCGACAATAACTATGAAAATATTTATTTGACCAATGCAAAAATTGGCAAGCAGGTAGTTATGAACAGGATGGTTTGTTTGATAGTTTGCCGTAAAACAAACTCCGGAAAAGTTTGCTCCAAAATTGGCATTTTATTGCAAATTTTGGCCTTGAAATTTAGTCACGGGAGGTAGGCATGAGTACACGTGAGTCATTCAGGATCTGGATCACAATGGGGCATGCGCGTACGACCCAGACTTTGGGTGCGGTGTCGCATCAGCAACCTGATCTGTCAGTTCCCTACCAACCTACGTGGAGAATGGTTCCAAGCACGCAAACCCGCCATCCTCCCATCATCATTTCATGAACATCATGGCTATAGTTTTAAATGTAATGTCTTTGATGGATGAGGACCGGAAGGAGATGGCATTTTGTTCAATTAGGTGCCAAAATGATTGTCTCTTAAAATGAAAGGAAGCCCAAGACTGGGCTTAGCTTGCATATCATGTTTTCATGGGGTTCCCTTAAAGGAAAGATGTAATTAATTAATCATTAATTCATTCGTTCCGTGGTTATAACGCTCAAAGGTATAACCCAAGAAACACTCAACAAGGTTATTTAAATATACTTCTACAAATTATAGACTGATTATCCATAGGAACGGTGGACACTTTGAACATGTCTTTAAACATAAACAACATTTTAAGTTTGTCTATCACATGTGATTAAATTTTCTATGAACTTTTCTATGAAATATGAAACATTTTTGTGCGGAACCCTGTATATGAGAATGCTAATCGAGAAATGAATGCTGATAAGGAGACCTGTAAGAGGGGGAAGTGGAGTAGGGATCCCGTCATAATGACGGATAAGGCTTTCAGAAATCCGTCGACTCCTTTCCCTGTCTCCAGTATCACTGGTAGAACAGATCCATTAAGTTTCCCTTTTCCCTTTCGTACCAACGTACTCCTTTCCTTTTGAGTAGGTCAAGGATTCTCACCCTTGCATTATCGACCATAGGCGCTTCTGAGTTTTTAAGACCTGGGGAGAGAAGAGAAGGCGAATGTTTCAAGAGGAAGAATGTGTGACGATGGGAATGGAGCTGTTTAGTACTATCCAATATACAGTATATAGACGATCGTGATTGACTGACTGACTGACGCTAATTCTAACCATGTTCCATAAAAGGTTAGAAATCTGAAACTTAGTACACAAGTACCTTTTGAGGTGCAGAGTTCAGAAAAAATCCGACTTCGGAGGTACATGCCCTGGGGGTACACATTTTGGGGGGAGAAGTTTTTTAAATATATATTGTGATGGATAAGGATGTCATCGAAAAATATTCAGTGTGTCACCGTTTCGGTGGTGTAGTGCTAGCACATCTGAGCGGTAATTGTGAGGCAAGGCTTCAATTCCCGGCCATTCCTTGCCTCTTTTTGCCATCTCTTGCCTTCCATGTCCCGTTGCTTGAATAAAACGGAGAGAAATAGAAAGCTGAAACGTGGCGTGGACGTGCATATCGACACGATGAGTTCAGGAAAAATACAAAATTTTGTATCCATGCCCCTGGGGGCATATTTTTTGGGACCGACGTTTTCTTTTTTTTTGTTGTGGTGTATTGAGCTATTGTGGAAATATGAAACTTGGTACATAATTACCTACCGGGATACTGCGCGCAGAAAAATTCAGACTTTGGAATAAAATGCCCTGGGGGCATGAATTTCAAAGCGAAAACAGAATTTCATTCTGTTTTCACATAATTTTTTTGCATTAGTTAAACCGATGGACATGGAAAGCTGGAACTTTGCATGAATGTGACTACTGACTGACGCTAATTCTAACCATGTTCCAGAAAGGTTAGAAATCTGAAACTTGGTACACATGTACTTCTTGGGATGCAGAGCTCAGAAAAACCCCGACTTTGGAGGTACATACCATGGGGGTACAAATTTTGGGGTGAAACGTTTTTCTTGAATACATTTTGTGACAGATGAGGCTGGCATTCAGAAAGATTTTTCCATGTGTGGGGTTCGGTGGTGTAGTAGTAGCATATCTGACTGGCAAACAGAAGGTCTGGGTTCAATTCCTAGCCGTTCGTAGGTTTTTCTTTTGGCGTTTTTTTTCTTTCAGCTCAGGAAAAATGAACATTTTTAGATCCATGCCCTTGGGGCATATTTTTGTGAGCAGACGTTTCTTTGTCCTGGCGCATTGAGCTAGTGTAGAAAGATTAAGCTTGGTACATGACTACCTATTGGGATGCTGAAGAAACCTTCAGACTTTAGAGGTAAATGCCATGGGGGCACAAATTTCAAAGGGAGATGTTTTCAACTATTTTTTTTCCATCAGTTATACTGATTAACAAGGAAAGCTGAAACTTTGCAAGAATGTGACAACTGAGACAAGGATTTAAATGAAAACGTTAAGTCTCGATACATCCCCTAGAGGAATTTTTCGAGGTGCGATGTTTTGAAAAAAAATTTGTTGTGGGGAATTGGACAGAAATGGAAAGGTGAAACTTGGAACACGTATAAGGGATGATATTGCTGAGCTGAGGGAGTATTCAGTTTTCATGGGGCATCCCCTCCGGGCATAGCTTTGGGTGTGTCGTCTTTTCCAAACATGTGTTTTCACCAGCGAAAAGATTTCAGAGGCTTGTTCCCCACACTCTTCAAGATCCTTTTCTAATTTTATAGTCGTTTATATACGTTTAACACCGTG
Organism: Darwinula stevensoni; assembly: GCA_905338385.1. NCBI lineage: Eukaryota > Metazoa > Arthropoda > Ostracoda > Podocopida > Darwinulidae > Darwinula > Darwinula stevensoni. The sequence continues at coordinate 22,419 of CAJPEV010002461.1, read as the reverse complement.
GTTCATTGTAAATATCAAAGAAACCTAATACAAAGCATTTCAGGACCATTCTAAAACTGAGATTTTTTCTGCCTTACAGATCCATTCCGTAGCGATAAATTCAGGGCATTGCCAGAAATACCTTGTACGGAAAAAGAAAGGGTTACATGCAAAGAATAAATTCAACGGTCAGCTTTCCTGACAACATCAGAAAATTTACAGGAAAATTCTGGTGCGAGCGACAGGTAGCTTTGAACAAAAACCTACCGAAAACATCGTAAAGGACCAGAAGCCAGGGGACCACCTTTCCAAGCACTCCCCAAGTTGAATGTAGCCTTGCTGAATAGAGGCCAAAACCGCCCGTTTTTGTTTTAACAGTAAGTGACGCTGCTGCCTCCGTATTCGCTCAGTGAATAATGTAATTGCTTCGAAGCTCAAGACTCAGACTAACGTTCCATCACCTTTTTGCGGGTTTCCACTAAACCCCAGCATACCCACGCTTTCCGTATGAACCGCTGATACGACTCCCATAGGAAGTGAACACCCTGTGCGCACACCGGGAAACACAAGTAATAGGTCCTCGTATGGGAAGATGTTAATAGAATGCTTGAAGACGGCCAGATTAACTAAATATGTTGAATTTAAGCCTCACTGACCAACAACTGGAGATCGGTCAAAAACCGGAAGGGTTTAATCCAGGTCCCAACTCTACGGTCTTTCTGGGGACATCGTGGTAAAGTTATCGGTCGAGAAACCCTCCCAACTGCTTCTCCAATGTAAGACCATCAATGACAATCAGCTAAAGCATTCAACCCTTTTCCTACCTTCGTATGAGGGGAAACGCTAGTGTTTGTCGATTCAAAAACGACGAACGGCGAAAGAAATACCAAGCTAGCCTTGCTTGAAGTCGGAGTATCTAGTATGAAGATTCACCGAGCGCAAAACATGCACATGAGCAGCTCGTGGTGACGACAGCGGGCGACTGGAGAAACAGGAAAGGAGACAAGGAGCACGAGAATGCCTCCTCCACCCTTGCGGGCATGGAGACCAATGAGAAGAGGCCCAGTTCACGACGCCTATTGCATCATCGCGTCTCCTGGAATCAAGTGAGTCAGTGAGGAGCTTCTCCCATCTATTTCATATATTTTCATTTCTTTCTGATCAACGGGGACGTGCTGGGACCCTATGTGCCCCCAAGTGATGTCTTTTCGCACCTCAGTTTTATCAGATAACGATTTCCCTCAATGGGCTATTTCCTCTTAGATTTTTGGGTATCGGTTCCCTGGATCCTTCCATCTTTGCTCATGGAGGAGCAAAATTGTCGAGCTTGGTTTATAGTGCTGACAAGTCTTTGCATGCATTTTTCGGATTCAGACACAGGGTTGCCTTTCTTCGGCATTACGCAAAATGACGTGACGTTAAACATGACGTTAAACATGACGTTAAACTGTATCCAAAGTCTAATGAAAAAGACTAAGATCAATATTCATACTGGCTCGGTCGGCGCCCAGGATAAAAAGGACCGCGGCAGCTGTGGTGCTCTCAGCGCAGCAGTTGTTAAGTGTGCCACTGGAGCACCGGTTATGGATTGACAATCCATGCCGATTTCTTCAATGGCGTCAGAACATCAAGATGCCAGGGCCATCCACAATGGGCATGATGCTTCTCTTGAAGCGCCCTTAGATGGGAATGGCCAAAGCACTCAGTCTGCCGGATGCGGTGGACTGCAGAGCTAAGGCGTGATTTATTAGATCTTTACCACTCCTCAGAGCCCGATCGTAGGGGTTATATGGCCAGACTCCACTCGAGTTGGAGCGCAAGACATCCAACACTGAGCAATTTCTCGAAACAACATCTTCGAGATCAAGCCAGGTACCTCCTTCGGTCCCAGAGTAAGGAAGACAATGCGGTATCAAGAACAACAGATGCCGAATCAGTTACGAACGCTATTACTGATTCAACTCCACCTGATGAAGCCATTCCACCGATGGCACCTGCAGATCCTCGGTACTCCAGGAAAAATTTATTGCTGCTCTATATGCTGTGAAACAGTCAACCCTAGACGACAGAAAAACATCAATTCATAGGAAAGTGCACATACCACAGCACCATCTCGGGGAGATGGACTCCATCTTGTCATCATACTTGCATGCTGGAGGTGACCTCTGGCATATTAACTGTGCAGTTTATGCAGCAGCACAGGTGCTGATCCCTTCCCGAGAGCCATCGCGGGCAGAAGGTAATAAGCACTTGAATCGTGTCAAGCAACTGGACACGAAAATTAAAGCTACCCGCCAGAAATTGTCAAGGGTGCAGGAAGTGATGAATAACACCCGTAGGGGCGTCAAACCGAGATCTTCAATTATGGTTGCTTTTACAGCCATGTTAAGACGTCAGCATCACTCTTTAAGCCTGTCTAAGCTGACAAACGTTAAACATCACTATATAGATAGGCTTCGCACTCTATCCCTAGCGAGGAAGCGACTGCTGCTAAGGATTCAGCGTATGCAAGAAAATCGCACCTTTCTGTTGAATTCCTCTGCCTTCTTAAGAGCTGAAAGGCACTCACACAATGACCCACTTCCACCAGTGGCAGATGTCCAGTCCTTCTGGCAAGACTTGTATGAGAAGGTGGAACCATTTAATGCAGATGCATCGTGGATAGAACGGTTCAAAAGCTTCTGTGACATCCATCTAAATGAAGCTGCTGATCCATCTTGCCCTCCGATTACACCTGAATGTGTGCGAGCCGCCCTGAAAGGAAAAAGAAACTTCTCCGCCCCAGGGCCCGATGGGATCAATAACTTCTGGTGGAAAAAGTTCCCTTCGACGCATTCCCATATCGCTCGCAATTTCCATCAGATTCTGGAAGGGAGCCAGCCGACTCCAGCGTGGCTGGTGGAAGGCAGAACTGTTCTCATATCCAAGGGTGGAGACACTTCCCAGCCCAAGAACTACAGGCCAATTACTTGCCTCAATACCCTTTACAAGACCTTCACAGGAATATTGAACGAAACCATCTTGTCAGAAATAACACCAGTCTGGCATGAGCTTTCCGAACAGAGAGGTTGCAAGCACGGCCTAGCAGGTTGCAAAGAAAATCTGCTGGTGGATAGACCGTTTGTTCGGATGCTGTCCATTTCAAGCGCAACTTGTCCATGGCATGGGTGGACTATCGCAAGGCATTCGACACCAACAACCATCAGTACCTATCGGTAGTGATGGAATGTTTCACGTTCATCCTAGTGCATGGAGATGCTTAATAGATCTCATGGGCGTCTGGAGGACGTGCTTCTCCATAACATCTGGGAGGAAAAAGGCCCTTACTGACTACATTCAGTTCAGAAGGGGAGTATTTCAGGGAGATTCCCTGAGCCCTCTTTTGTTTTGCATCTCCCTCTTGCATCTCTTAGTTCAACTGAGGCAGACGACAGGCTATATGGTAGGTCCACCAAACTACCGCTCGCACAGGGTCACGCATCTGTTTTACATGGACGACCTGAAACTGTATGCATATAACCAGGGTCAACTTCAACAGGCTCTTGAAGTAGTTCCCTCCTTCACCGGTGATATCGGTATGGAGTTTGGGTTGGACAAATGTGCTGCTCTCCTCCTGAATAGAGGCAGATGCACTGAGGTAGGTGATGATCTGCAGCTCGTGGATGGGACGATCATCAAACATCTTGCGCCATCTGAGCCCTACAAGTACCTTGGCCTGCCCGAAAGGGAAAGCCATCGCGTGCTAGACATCAAGAGGGCCATGACCAGCAAGTACAAAGAGCGCCTCTGGAGAGTGTGGTCCTCCCAGCTCTCTGGAATCCATAAGATCATGGCTACTAATATGCTGGCAGTACCCGTCCTGTCTTATAGCTTTGGCATCCTTAAGTGGACCAGAACTGAGCTGAAGGACCTCGACATCGCCACCCGCAAGGTCCTCACCGCCAATCGTAGCCACCACCCCAAGGCGTCAGTTCAGCGCATATATCTCCCACGTCATCAGGGAGGCAGGGGTTTATTATGCCTCGAGCATCTGCACGACCGCTTAACCCTGGGAATGGCCTGCAGGGTGATTCAGTCTGAGGACCCACTCCTGAAGCTCGTTTTCCATCATGAGCTCACAGGGAACAAAACTTTCCTAATGAAAGCTGCAGAGCGAGCAGTACAATCCTAGTCTCTGTCTCTAGACATCACTAGGACAGGGAGCACTTTTCAGGATCGGTCGATCAAAGAACTGTCGCTAGCCTATGTCAGCGCAGCGACAAAAAGGGCCCAGCAAGCCCATCTTTTGCAGGTCCATGAGGAGAAGACAATGCACGGAAGTTTATTCCGAAATTTAAAAGATCTTGGTCTCTCCTCTACTCTCAGCCATGCCTGGTTGAAATCTGCCGGCCTTCGATCAGAGACAGAAGGATTTATCGCAGCTAGTCAGGACAGTGTAATCAGTACTCTCGAGTACCGACGAACCATCTTTGGGGAAGACATAGATTCCACCTGTCGGACGTGCGGTAGAGCACCAGTGACTCTTTCCCACCTGTTGTCTAGCTGTAAGCATTATGCGACAAACCTTTACATCAGTCGTCATAACAACGCTCTGCGCGTGTTTTTATACCATCTGAGGCACGCTTATGGGATCGACAAAGATCCTACGATCCCATGGGTTCCTGCAGAAGTGGAGTCGGTGGTAGAACGTCCAATTGTTAAGATCTATTGGAATTATGCTCACTCCACGACCAGACAACTCACTGCTACGAAGCCGGACATCACTCTATTTGATGTGGTTGCCAAGGAGATCTTTGTGATCGAATTTTCCAGCCCATCAGAGAGGAATATCTCCAGCAAGGAAGAGGGAAAAAGATCGAAATACCAAGATCTATTGTTCCAGCTTCGAGGTCAACATCCCGGTTACCGTGTGCATCTTGTCGTCCTGATAGTGGGATGTCTTGGCAGCATGAAGGACACGCTAATTACAGAGCTGGAGAAGATACCAGGCTGCAGATCTAAAGCTTACCCTTTGGCCTGCTGCATGCAGAAGGCCGTCCTTTTGGGCTCCATGCAGCTCCTCCGCATCCACGGACTGAGTACCACAGTTGAGCCACCTATCGCCACCTAGTGGGACGTGGCCAGTTCCATCACGTGTGCCCGTTACCTTCATATGAAGGGCCACACTAAAGCCCCGCGGGGAGGGTGTGGTCAGGATGAAAGAGGGTAACCGGTACATTCCACATATCACACCATGTGTTGAACAATAATAATAATAATAATGGGTTTATTCCAAAATCGGGGACTGTTGTGCTGGGCAAATTGGGTCCCGTCGTGAGATACAAACATGTCACAAGACAACTAGATTCAACAATAGAATAAGTCGCAATAGGGTTCAGAAGGACTGGTTCAATAGTCTGATAATGAAGGGGACGGGGGAACGATAAAACCGTTCCGTGCGGCACATAAACTCTTTAAGAAGGGATGATGTGTCAAGACGTTGTTTCATGGAGTTTGGTCGTCTTAGGGGTGGAAGAATATGACGTGGGGAGGGGTTGGTGAGAAGGGATTTTCCGTACCCTAAGGTGAGACTCTGACATCTTAGGTGCAAAGAAGGCAGGTTAAGGATTGTGAGAGCCTCTCATAGTTGGTGTAGTTCTTGGACAAAATGATGCGGACGGCGAGCTTTTGCACTCTCTCTATTCGTTAACTTCCTGTGCGGAAGTTAACGAATTGTGCCACACAGGGCATGCATATTCCAAGACGGGGCGGATGTAGGTAGTCCAGGTCAGGATAAGGTCTTCTTTGGATGCACCGAAGGACTTCAAGATCTTCAACATTCCTGTGCGGAAGTTAACGAATTGTGCCACACAGGGCATGCATATTCCAAGACGGGGCGGATGTAGGTAGTCCAGGTCAGGATAAGGTCTTCTTTGGATGCACCGAAGGACTTCAAGATCTTCAACATGAAGAGGCGACGCGATGCCTTGCTAACGATTAAGGTCGTATTGTCTTTCCACGAAAGGGTGCTTTGAATCACTAAGCCGAGGAGGCGCACAGAACCCTGACCTACTCGGTGGCTCTCTCAACGCTATAGGTAGCTGCTACTCTATCCCTTTATTGACTGGAATCCTATTCTCGCATTGATCGACACTTCCCCCTATTGATCACAAGCCGGCCTGCATCATTCGTAAAGTCCATCACCATCACTTTTCATACAAACCTATGAGTGAAACATGCAAATATGGAAAAGGGATAGTAACGACGGGACCGACGGCGTCCTGGTGATCTAAGGATAAGTCCCCCTGTTTTATCCCACCCAGACAGGATCCCGTTGCTTTCACAATTGGGAGTTACTCTCCTTCGAGCGAAGCAAACCGGACTCCAAGTGCTGTACGTGAGTTTTCCCATGTGAAAGTTCGTATCGAGGGATGAACACCCGTTTCTTAAAGGGGGTGGGAAATCGTACCATGACTCTCTCTCTCATTCTCAAGAACAAATCCGACAGTCCCGAAGGTCGGAGAGAAAGTGCGAGCTTGAGCGCGAGAGCACCCCAACCAGCGGAAGCCTTCCACGAACTGTTTCTCGGGCATTCCCGAGTTTATTCAGCAACTCGAAAAAAACTGCAAGTTCGAGAGCGAGACAGAGACCCCAATCCGTGGAAGGCATCCAAGAAATCCAGGTCACCCGAGGTTAAGCGCGTAGCATTTTCGGGCATTCACGAGTCCAGTCAGCGACTCTATTAACGCTCTAAGAAGCAGCCGCTCGGACAGTACGCCTCGCGCATTCCCCCCCCCCCCCCCTTCCCCTTACCCACAGGGGTGTTCACGTCTATGATACGGAGACTTTCATCGAACAGCACAATTATCCCGTATCGATCGCGACCCCGTGCGTATCGTCCGTATCTTGCCACATTTCAGCATCTGTCTGACTGCCGAATATGAGAGTGAGACTGTAGACCTCCACGATCAAGAGGAAAATAACCAATACGCCGACTGGGGAGAGGAAAAGAGAAACCACATTTTTAGACCTTGCTATATATAAGAATTCTTTGCTCTGTGACTTCTCTGTCTTTTCAATATTTCATAACTTTGAACTCTCGCAGAAAGTTAGCATTTCGTAGGATTCCAATCTGCGGATGTAGATAATGCTATTGGTATGAATAGAAATAACAAAGAGGTTAAGAAGGAGTGTAATGGGGGGTGGAAGGGGAAGAGACGGAAGTCTTGCTAGCGACTCTAGAGACAGTTCTATGCCGGGGAAAGGAAATTGGTGTAGTACGACTGACTGTGAAATGTAAGTTGACTCTCGACAATTTCTTAATTTACCGGTAGTCTAGGGAACGTGTGGAAAAGATATTCCAAAAAATCGCCATCAGTGACAAAGGTGCTTCCCAAGTAGCACACTCACGGTGAATCAACGTTAATTCATCGTTATTTCATTAACGCAGCTAACGTTGAAACCACGTTGCCTGTCAACATTGATTCTATATTGAAAGCTCATTTTCATCAACAATTGATGTTGAATCAATTGTTGCCATTAATGGTATATCAACATTGATTCAACATTTAAAACCAACATTGCAACGTTTACTCAGAATTTGCTTATCAACGTTGACTCAATATTGGAAATTCATTTTCCTCAACGTTGAAGAAATGTTGAATCCACAATGGTTCAACATTCTGTTTATTTCATGCGCATGCGCCGTTTAATGAGTGAAGTACTATTTGAATATCATCTGGAACAGATCCCCCCATCCAAGGACAATTCGAACCTAATACCGAGATGAGAGAGAGACATCCCACTCCACCGGAAGCAGGAGGACATCGGCAAGATTACTGTGACGTAATAGGAGGCTGCCATCACTCAGCGCCGTGATCAAGATTTGGATTCATCCTCCAAGACAGGGCGACGTGGTTTCGTGGAGTAATATGACCTCGCAAGCTTCTTTATGTCCATAACCCTGCCGAGAATTATCCTGAGTCCTGTTTGGTTGAGTTGCCACTTAAATATCGAAAATATGCAGGAAGTCAAATGCCTTCCCCTGCGTCGTTTGTGGAGGAAATCTTAAGTACTGCTCAAAAAGTACTAGAGACACGTACTGATTGCATTTATGAAGTAACTAACCATGTTGGGCAGGTAGTCGCCATCACACTTGGCAGTCAGGAAATCTTGTTTGTTCGCATGTCTCGTCTGACATCAATAGATGTCAGACGAGACATGATTTATTTAATGTATAATGGATCTCCCGATCTGAGTGAGACGTCCCCATTTGCTACCATGTGTTCCCAGGAGTCCTAGGCTTCCGACTTCAAATGTTCCTACTTGTCTTTCAGATGAGAACACATTCATGGAGCACCTTCTTGCACACATGAACGTATTGGAGAGCACATACGAGGATTGGAAACACATTAACCCATTCACTGCCGAGGATTTAAATGCCCAGCCAACCTCTCCCTGCCAAACAAGCCAGTGGAGGCTCGTTGCGCGAACACGCCATATGGCGTGAACGGCAGCGAAAGGGTTAACATGGTAAAAGAACGCCTCCAGATGTTCTCTTACGTTGTCTCAGGAGTTCCCGGCGAGGAAAATTTTTTACAGTGTAAGCAACGCCGACACAGACGAACTTGTTTGACGTGAGTCTGTCCATTCTTTCGATAACCTTTTGTACTTCGATGAGTGTCAATGGCATTCACCATACTCAGGTTGTACGCAGCAATGATGGGGAAAAAAAACATTCAAATAGGAAACACTGTACATGATAACCATGCACCATGAAGACTGTCCCAGAACAACACTTCTGCATTACTAATTAAGAAGAAAGGAATGATTTCAGCAGCCATTACGGTTCAAGCTTAATGAGAGTATATCTAACTAGTCTCATCACGTCACTCCTCCTACACCATGCCCTTTATGGCCTACATGAACACGTCGGTGCCTATTATCGGAAAATAGGTCTGACTCAGTAAGGTTTTGAATCCTTGCTCCGAGTTATACGAGCCGAAAATGCCATTCTGCTGTTTGATGCGACGAAATTTGAGTGCCTTTCAATCACATTCTTATTTGCTCTAAATCGAATGTTCTTGAAAGAAATACTTCCAGGTAGATCTGCTGAAGTGATTGCGAACACTGATGGAGTAAGCATTAAAAAAGTCATTTACTGCAAATACATCGATCGTGAATGGTCCAGCATTGAATGAATGTTGGCCCAATGTGGGTGTTCAAACGGTGACGGTCACAGCGTTGAATCGATGTTGATGAAACATGGATGTAACGACATTGATACATTCAATCCACTCCTTGTCAATAATGATCCAATGCCTCATTACAAACACGTTAGCGTCCATGTCGGAATGAAATACCATATTTGTTCCGATTTTGAACTCCTGCTTTACGTCACCTAAGCCTAACATGCTATCAGGGGAGCGACTAACCCCGAACTTCCCGGATATAACTATGTGCTGGTCTACCAAGTTTCAGTTACAACACCACGAAATTGTAATGCAGAACCATCCGAGATTTAAGGTTTTCCATCGATGCTGGTTTCTTTCTTATCCAATGCAAGAGGGAAGAATTCCTCCACCGAGAGCCTCTAGAAGTGCTCACATATCATTTCCAATATCTCAAAGGTGGAAAGGTGAAATGAATAATGAACTTTTCCCAGTAGACCGTAACATTGAATCAACATTGTTTAAATCCTGATTCAACGTCTGAGAAAATTCATTCCTAGGTGCTAATAGGGTAACCGATGAAGTTAGGGGGCCTGATATACTCCTTAAAAGCAACGAAGCTATTTTTTTGCCAAAATATCACCCAGGTGGCCTTGATGATATTTCAGTCACAGGGTCACTAAACTCCGTTTCCAGGCGACACCTTCACAGTTTCCACACAGTTTACTAAACACATTCGTAACAGTGCTACAGTGTTTTTCACTTGACTTCGACAACGGCACATGGTGAAGGTGATATCGCGGATCGAGGCAGAAACTAGGAGTTCCATTCATAAGTGCAGATGTCGTGATGACAATGGCGAAAAAGATGATGATTAATTTCCTACTGAAGAGAGGGAAATCAATATGAACCCTCCCTAATACACAATACAGTGAAATGATCATTCAATGTCGTAGTGAAAAACTAGACTTTCGTGTCACCCATTACTGTATTTCTTAATGATATTTCAACTTAACAGGTGACTTTCTTGCATCGTTCCTCAGTTCTTAAGTATCATTTCCCATGCTGAACTCACACAGACTAGATTAGGCGTATCTAACGCGGACCTTGAATTGTCCATTGAAGTCAGATTCAGTGTTTCTACATCGTTGAGCCAACAGGAGATTGAAAACTTAGCGCCTTTTTTTAATTGATATCGACTGCAAGGAAGGTTTCCTGTTGAGAACGTGGCTATGCTCGCGGTTCGTCGTTTCCAGTACTTAGTTTGATTCTTATGAAAAAGCCTAAATATTCAGAGAAAAGATGTCGCTAGTCACCAGGGGCACCAGCGCCCTCGCCTCCTTTCTCAATATCCCACGCACTGGTGTATTAGTCAAGTGAAAAATTGTCTAACTGAAGTAAAAAAAAACACAGTAGAAGCACCTGGAGTTTGCCATGAAGTACAAAGATAGGATAAGTGAAGACTGAAAACATGGAGTAGTGGTCAGATGAGTCTGTGTTTCAGCTCTTCCTGCCATTCAACCTAAAGTGTGACAAGATCTGAAGTAAAAACTATGCCGCTGTCCCCGTCACCACAGCCGAGCACCCACTGAGGATCGTTGGGTGGATGTTCTCTGTTTTTCATAGGGAGGATGAGCTTGTTTTTTGCCTGGGCTCTATGTTTCTGTCTCGAATATATGAATATTAAATATATAATTCGCGGATTTTATTGATTGTTATAATGAGGCAAGGAAAAACATATGGTGAGGTACTAAACACTCCTGTGAGGGATGACTCCATGGAAAGAGGGAAGTGTACTTCTGTGTACTGTGCGAATAGCGAGACATATACCTCCATCTATTGGCCAAAAGGAGAGCTTCAACATATCCACAAAATTACCCCTCCATGGAAATTAGGCACATTGGATCATAGCGTCAGTCTGATATTGCATCGATGACTTCATGGCAAAACCGGGAAGTCAATATTGAGCCGGTATTGTCAATAATGGCTAAAAAGCATACAGGCATCGTGCCCAATGTTGCTCCAGCATTGACCCAATATCTAGTGTTACTAGGGTAGTAACACTGGATAGGTTCTTGGCCGTTTTGCGGGAAATTTTTTTTTCCCTATTTGGCGATGCATGTTCCATGATACTACCATACATATTTTAAAATGCGATTTATGAAGGCATCATAATGCCATAACACCGCAACAATATTCACGCAACGTTGGTCTTTGACCTTCAACGTCGATGATTGTCTTGATTCTGGGGAACGTTCCCACAACGCTACTATGTTTTCTGGGTGAGGTTTGGATGCAGGGAAATCCTGCTCGAATAAAGCTCAGAATGCACGAGAAGATATCGATCCATGGCGATGGCATCCTAAGTACATCCAAAGGACGACCATCTCTGGACTCATACCCATCTCTGGACAACAGGACTGTCCATGGACGAGTCTTGGATCACACATGGCTTCTTGGGGCGTCAACATTATTCACTTCGTCTGAACGAAAAGCTCCACCACCTTAGCATGTTCGTGCACTGTCTAACAATACATGGGTGAATGAATACATCAAGCAATAAGCAGCAGCTTCAAACACTTAAGGCTTCATCTAGAGCCATCTAGAGGCGACTACTGAAAATAAAATCATTATGTGAACAAGCTAACGAGAGTACTTCTTCATTATACGTCACTTCCGGAAAAAACGGCTTTTTAGCAAGGCGAAGTAAGACTAAAGTATTCATGTATACTACTACTGAAATACCTCGAAATGTACAAGTAAACAGGAAGATCTACGAATAAATACGGTCGGGAATTTATCCCTGATCTTCCAGGAATGATGCGCGCTGGCCACAATCAAAAGACTTATTGGCCAATGGGCTTCCCATGATCATAATTCAAATAATACAAACGCTTTAGAGCCGGAAGATCATGAACCTCTCAAGCCAATGCACACGGAAACATTTTTTTTTTACGGTAATGAATAACGCCATGGCAAGTATCCAATTGAAAAGAAAAATACGACTTTTTGTACGGAAGCACAGACATTTTGAAGAATGGACTAGCATGCAGGAGTCTCAAAATGAAAACAACGGCAAATATAATGTACTGTACAGTATATTTTTTCTCGTCAGTCGAAAGAAGTCAATATGGAAAGTAATTGAAAGGTGAGTGAGCGTAAATTTCCACACTAGTAATAACTGGTGATTCCTCCGAATCCAGCATCACTTCTTGAAATCTGAGAATGAGGAAATTCACTGGTGTCCTTCGATTTGGTTCGTCGGGTTTCGTTAGCGTGATCGGACGAAAAAAAAGGGAAGGAAACGTGGGTAACCTGACGCGCCACGGCTTCGCCATTTCATCTAGGATTTTTCCGCCTGCAGATGGTATTCCATGGCCTAGCGGGGTGGCGACTTCGCTCATGACAGGCCCAATATTTGGAGTCTTTTCAGCCATTCAGGACCATTGCATCTCTTCTGGATTTCCTTGTGTCTGTTTCTTTAGGAGACTCTCCAGTCGTTTCCTTTCAACAAAGTGTAAAAAATACCTAGACCGAGCCATCATGGCGATTCGTTAGTCCGTTACTCTGTCCGTAACTTCGTTACTCGCTCCCGAATTTTCTCGCGTTCATGAAAATTAGGCTATTAGAGAAAAAAATTAGGAATATAAATGGCAAGCAATCACACTGGTTCTTGTTACCGAAAAATCAAATATTTCTTGACGAGGCATTTATGCATACTCTTAATTGGAGTCACAACGAGCTTGTCTACAACTCACCTACAATGACTGTATGCAATGACTACAATGACAATTCTGTTAATGCATAAATCATGTACAGTAGTCAAAACTCTTCCTCCCAGCATTATATATAGCTCCTGCTAAGGGGATTTGTACCTTCTATAATTGCTTTTATTACAGGTTGGACTACAAACTCCCCTACTAGATCAAGGGTTTTTTTGACTGCAGATACTACCGGCCCGATGATGGGAATGTACTTCAGCCATTCGGGACCATTGTATTTATCCTGGATTTTCTTTATTTCTTGATTCTTTTCCATCAAGAGTCTCTCTAGTCGTTTCCTCTCCTCCGTCGTGTCTCGGCGCATGTTCTGTAATTGAGTCGTGAGGGACTCCACTTGCTCCATCAGCTTCTCCATTTTTTCATGCGCCACTTTGATGTTGTCCACCGGCTGTCTGCTGAAGTTTGTGATCGTTTCCCAGAGTGATTCCGTTTCCCTTCGAAATGCAGTTGCTTCTATTTCATCAGTTATGTCATAACATGCATCGACAGCCATCATGAGCATCTTATTCACATTCTTTTGGTTCTTTACGAGGGAATTCCAGAACTCTTTTTTAATCCGGTCCAGCGTTATAGGTATCGCACGATTTCGCCGTCGGCGCTCTACTTTTTCGCTGAACTCCCATCGGCTAAAGACGACCACCAAATTGAGAAAGAAGGCGCCACCAAACATCTCCGCTAGCAAAGCGACGTGTTTTGCCTGCTGTTCGTCGAATCTTGGATTCTGGGAATTCTTGACCCATATGAAAGCGTCCACTGCCCCCTCGTTTCGAATCGTTTCCACGAATTTCTCCCTGTATTTCGATTCCACCCCCTCTTGGTCGCCATAGCCGGGAGTGTCGATGATGCGGATGGGTTTGCTTTTGTCTCCGAGCCAATAACCATCCTTCACCGTGACTTCGAGGGTGCAACACTCTGGTTTGTCACTTGTTTCAAACCCAAGAACCTTGTCGTCATGTTTCAGGCCCAGAAGAACGTTTGAGAGTGTGGATTTTCCACTTCCTGTAAGTCCCAAAATGAGAATTTTCAGTTGTCTTGCTGTAGTCATAGTTGAATCAGATTGCGCCATGCTCTCAATTTAGCCCTTCTACTCAGATTGCAGTTTCGCTTTTCGATCAAGGAGGTTCCTGAACACGATCCGACAAAATTCGGATTTGCGATGTAAAACCTTGATTTCAGATTTACCAAACTTATGTTCTCTGCTTCCTTCCTTGATTCTTCTTTGATTCTTGATATTCCTTGATTGATTTCTCCTAAGAGGAAGAAACAAAATCAATTATTATCACTCTGCTATAATATGGTTTAGAATATTTTGGTGGTCATTGCTACTTTCTTTACCATTTAATAACTTCCTGAGACAATTCATATGGTACCGCACTGCAGCTATAATACTCTGATGGAAGTGGAATTATAGGAGTTAATTAATAGGGTATGTAGATGTTTAGATTTTCCCAAGGTGCTAGCTTTTTTGTTGCATAATTTCCTTTGCCAAAAAGGAAACCTGAAGTAATACATTTAACTGGAATCATTTACTAGATATTCTCAGAATATAAAAGCTCCATGAAAACTTTGCTGGGTAAAGTGGAAAATGTATCAGATGTGGCTCCGAATAAATGCTTGGAAACAAATACAAACCTGCAACGGAGGACCATTGATGTATTCAGCTTTGCTATGGAACTGATCATCAGTCTAACGTAAAGAGCCCCAAAACTAAAATATTTTGTAAGTGTAAACATATTGTAGTTTGAATTAAAGTAATGTTTCATGCCACACGAGCACTTTAAAAGATGGTCTTGATCCTAACCCCTCGAATTGAGGAGGTTATGAATATGTGCGCATGCAGAGTGATGCGACAAGGATGCACATACTGTATAAGGGATGACGCTGACTTTTTTTTTGCTCATTTTTATTGAGTTGTCTAGATGGAAGGATATCTCCTTCAGTCTAAGGCTTTTTTTTTACCATGTTCACGTGTTTTCGAATCCCGGTATATGCTCTCCCATGCGTTCACGTGTGCAAGAAGGTGCTCCTTAAATCAACTTCACGTCCGTTATTCGTGCGCCAGCTACTTTTCTATTTCTGCCCGTTTCGATAGGATATGAAAACTTCTTTGAAAATGTTACATCCCAATAAATATGAACCCCACAAACACTTTGGAAATTTGACGTTTCACATTTGAGGTCAGTGCGCCAGCGGTCAAGTTCTTGCCAAGTTTCACCTTTCCATGTGTCTCCGTTTGATTGAAGCAAAGAAAACTATTTGAAAATATATTCCCGGAATACGTGTGCCCCTATGGCATGTATCACCAAAGTAGAATTTTTCCTGAACTCAGGTATCCATTACGTACTTCTTTGCCAAGTTTAAACTTTCGCCCTCCGTTTTGCTGGATCAGAAAAATTGGGAAAATACGCCTTTTGCAAAATATGTGCCCTGAGCCGTTTTAACCGAAAAGTAACTTTTTTTGAAATTCCGAAATCCATCCTCAGTGAACTATATGTCCACAACGTTTCAATATTATACGTTTGCCCTTTTCGCTGGTGAAAACACGTCTGGAATATCCGAACCACCCGAAAGCTGCCCGGAGGGGATGCACCGTGAAAGCTGAACACTCCCTCTTCTCAATATCATGTCACTTGGCACAATGTCATGTGTCAAGGTTGTCCTATCCATTTCTGTCCAATTCGCCAGGAAAATTTTTTTTTTCAAAACATCGCCCCTCGAAAAAATTGCGTCAAGGGATGTATCAAGACTTTTAACTCCTTGTCTAAGTAGTCACATTCATGGAAAGTTTCAGCTTTCCATGTCCATCAATTTAACTGATACAAAAAAATTAGTTGAAAACATCTCCCTTTTGAAATTTGTGCCCCCAGGGCATTTACTTCCAAAGTCTGAATTTTTCTGCAGCATCCCAATAGGTACTTATGTACCAAGTTGCATCTTTCCACACTAGCTCAATACGCCAGGACAAAAAAAAGTACTTGAGAACGTCGGCCCCAATAAAAATATCCCCCAAGAGCATGAATCTGAAATTTTGCATTTTCCCTGAACTCATCGTCTCGGTAGGTACCTCCATGCCAGGTTTTAGCTTTCCATGTTTCTCCGTTTTATTCAAGCAAAAGTAATGGAGGGGGAATGAGTAACAGGACATGGAGGGCTAAAGAAGTCAAAAGGCCAATGTATAGCAAGGAATTGAACCCGGACCTCTTGATTGCTTGTCAGATGTGCTACCACTACACCACCGAAGCCACGACATCTAGTAGGCCCTCTGAATCCCATCCTCATGCCTCACAATATATATTTAAAGAAAACGTTTCCCCCCAAAATGTGTACCCCCAGGGTATGTACCTCCGAAGTCGGATTTTTTCTGAACTCTGCATCCCAAAAGTTATATGTGTCCCAAGTTTCAGATTTCTAACCTTTCTAGAACATGGTTAGAATTAGCGTCAGTCAGTCGCGCTCGTCTATAGTTATTAGTTGAGGGGGAAAGAACATGACTAGCCCTCGCCTCGACGCCACGTGACATGGAAGGTTCCTGGACACTACTAATAATGGTGCTCGAGCCTCCTATCTCTCTGACTGGCCTCGACAGCTTCTCTGGAAGCGGTAGGATTATGACTCGTTGGTCTGTTCTGCCTGAAAGCTTTCCGTATTTGCAAGCACATGCAGGACAGAGTTGAGTCTACTAAGGAACGTCTTTCAAGTGGATTTAGAATGGAAGAGAGATGAGCCCGAAGACTGCCGGGGTGGTTGGCACCCACGAAGGGGCTATGAGTCACTAGTCACCGTGCTCTTCCATTTGGGTTCATGGGCATTCTCATGTACTGTAAATTACTTTATAACTATCAATGATTAACCATTTTTGAGGACGAAATCTCAACTTAACCAAATTCGCAAGGTAGAAAATGAGGGCCAGAAAATAAACTGGTCCCTCTGCAAATTACCGCTTTCCAAGCTTTAGAAAGAGTTATCGCCTGTGGGAAAATTGGTAAATGAGAAAGAAAGAAACAAGTTCGGGTGGATGTATTGAAGGGTAGGGTGTCCAAATTGGAGAGACATGAATGCGATATAGGACGAAATTGAGGACGAGGAGGTGCCTGCCCCAATAGTAAAAGTAAAAACTAATAATATATAATAAAAAATAATAATACTTTTTTTCGCTCTCTCCCTCTCGCTCTATCTCTTAGCAAGATATTTATTGTTCAGGATGCAAATTTATGTTTCTTAAGGGATACTCGCTAGCTCCTTATTTTTAGGAGGGAGATGCTATGAGAATTGTTACATGCAATATAACCATATTCCATTTCCATTTCATATGGCATACTACGTAGAAAAAGTGCGTTTTCTTGAATGAAAATATGTACCGAGTTCACCTCTTCCACAATTCCTTAGGAAGCGCAATAGCATGAGATTTTATAATAATTGATTGATTGGCTGAAATTTAAAATAAAGTGAACACGTCATACTCAAATTTTGAGTCATCAAGTGACTGTGGCAAATATTGACACGATTTTGTCCCTCACTGTGTACCTGTCTTGAAATATTCCCCGATCCCTTTGCTAAGGAGGGAAAAAAATATTACTTCATGTGTATCTTGCGCTCTCAACATAGTGAGCAAGCTGTAGAAATGTCACGGTCAGTTTATCGGACCGTGAAAAATACGGTAATTATTCTCATCAGTTAACCAATGCGAATAGTCTACCAATAAACCGATATATCCTGTACAAGGTTCCCTTTAAAAAATGGAATTGTAAATTAACGTGGTTACTCCGTATACTCAGAGTTACTCCGGTTACTCAGAGATGCTCTGGAAGAAAAAGCTAATAACCCAAGGCGAAAGGCTTCCTTCATTAAATGTATTTTGCTCTGCCCGACGTCGATGCAGTCTGCCTGACGTTGAGCGGAAGGAGATTAGGAGACTGAGGAAACGGGAAATCACAGATGAAACCCAGCAAGGGATATTCCAGATAGCTACTTCCGCTTGCTAAGAATGACGATGAAGGATGCATAATCGTTCTAATGCAGGGCGAGGCGTGCGTGCAGGAAAGTTCATATTCATCCGGCTCGAATTCCAAATGACGTCGAGCAAAAAAGCACCCTGCAATCTAGAAAATGTCAATCCTGGGTAGGGAGTACCCAGGGTTGAACAGGGTTGATAAAACAGATTGGGGCTCGTGATTTGGACGGGTAACTTGTCAAACTTACTTGTCTTAATCTCTCGGTCATTTTCTGGGATTCCATGTTATTCACTTCGCTTATATTCAGTATCAGGAGTTTCTCCCCGTACGTTGCTGAGTCATCCTCATCTCAAGTGGACCAAAGGTGGTTGCTCTACTGACTGGGATTTCGGTGTAAAAAATCATGCTTACCAGGGGTATTGAGAAACTGATAAATCCAAAATTGCAGCGGTCCAGGTTCAACTGTCTTTGAGACACGCCCCTCTAAAGTTTTGGATGGGAGGGTAAAATCACCCCATTAATAATGCAACACCTCCTTAACTACTGAAGCTAAGAAGCTGTGTAATAGCTCATTTTCAAGCAATCAGCTTGGCCAGCATAAAATGTCTAAAGATTTTTTCTGTAACTCAACTAGGGAAAACGTTACTTTTTCATGAAATTTCTAAATTTCTTACATTTTCATCATAAAACAATTCCACACTGGGAATCCACGTAACGGGTCCAGCTTAGGGGTGTCTTTCATGTTCCATGAGGTTACTAGGAAGATGCATTTATTTTGTGATAATGTAGTTTCAAAAACCTGCAACGCGTGCTTAAACTTCGAAAATTTTCTATATTTGGTCAACTTGGACCTCCAATAACTTTTCTATGATTCTGCTGTAGATCCAGGCATGCTTTTTCCACAGAATGATAGATAATTTAAAGCTCTTTCGAGCCATATAGTGCCATCGTGTTTTTCCGCAAGACTGAACGGTGAGAAAATTTCAGTTTGCCATCAGAAGAAGGATTCACTATCAAGCACATTACCCCACCTGGATCATGTTTTGGGAGGGGGGAAACATTCAAAAATAATTTTGTCGATTGGACACGACTTGAGAAGCAAGTACGTGCATTTTGAAAATGTTAAGCTATTTAATGTTACTTAATTCGGAATTATTACAAATACAGGTTCATCCTAAAATCACCACCCAATTTTGATTAGCTATAACTTCCCAAGGGAGAAATCAGATTCAGCTGATAAATGGCAGAGAGCTTTATGAGTCAAGGAGGTTTTTTTCATGCTGCAAGATGGCGCTGCATGCCGATCGAGGGCGCTAAAATATCGACCGCAGTGCCACCTATTTACTTGGTATGTTCTTTTTTCAGCAGAGAAAAAAAAGGTTAGGCCATGAATCTCTGCCAATTATCAGCTGCCTACAAGAGCCATTTCAAAATATATGGTCTAGCAAAGTTGGATGGTGAATTGTAGCCGTCAAATTTAACGAATAAGTCATTGACCCATGAACATCTTTGTCGAACATCAGCTGCATCTTACTATTCCTTTAAAAAGTTATTCCAAAAAAACTTAATTGTTCAGAAAGGCCCTTTTGAAACGTTTCCATATTCTGCTCATTTAGCGTCTTTCATAAAGCAACTTTAGATATCGTGCTTTTTAGTGGTAAAATGTTAATATACTTAAATACCTCCCTTTATACTCGAATTAGGGTAAAACCACATAAGTTCGGACACGCTAGCGTTTATTGTTAAAAAAAATATTCATTCGCGAGAATGATGAGAGAGTTCCTCTTAACCTAGGGAACGTAGAGCACTGCAACAGGGGAATACGCATGCCATGAACAATTTCCGCCTTGCTTCTGATGCGTCCAAACTGCGTTGTGTTCGAACTTCATTTGTGAGTTCGGACACCATCTTAATTGGAATTATTGGAAATTGTAAGGTTTCGATGGTCAACATCATCACATTCATGTCAACTCGTAATTTGTTTCCGGACGCAAAAATGAAGTATCTGGGCTGTACCACTACGGCGTGACGAGTGAATTATAATCCTTTCCTGGGTTAACTGTCCGAACATTGGTGGTTTTAAACTGACATTTATTATTTTAAAAATCTCACACGAAAAGTTGATCGCAATACTCATAGTTACAACAGTAGAGATTGTCTGATGTAGAAGAACCCACTCCATGGCCATATCAAGGTAAATTTTAGAGAAGCATGTAATTTAAGTTGGATCAGGAAGAAATGATGCAGAAAACAGGAAAGTCTTCCTGTTTTCTGCATCATTTTCCGACTAAGTTTATATATACATTCATATACCTGTATACCCATACATACAGATCATATGATCTGAGAGATTACTAAAGGGCGTCCAGAGGGATGCCGCCATAGGGGGGGGGGGTGGTGTCAATAACAATAGAAGGGTTGGGAGCAGGGATTCCCCATTGTGTGACGTCAGGGGCTGCCTCCTCCTTTCCTGTTGTCTGCTCCGCCCCGCCCCTGATGAAGGGGTGGTTTAGTTTTGCAGATGAGTGGATGTATACTACTGATGTGGGGATATATTTGGCTGGATAAGAGTTAAAATTCGAGAAGAAAAAAAAAGAAAAACGGGAGTTGATTCCCTGGCAAGGAATCGAACCTGGGCTTCTGCGGCCACAAGACAACGTTCTAACTATATATACGATCACGGTTACCGATTTCGCTTATGAGAAAGTCAACGTATTTACACATATTATGTGAACGAAAATCATTCGCCCCTCATCTCAACCCCCTGCGGTGCCTATTTAGGGAGCAGTTCTCCAGTTTTCACTGGCAGGTATTAGAGAGGAATGGAAGCCCCCTGGAATTTCCGCGCCCTGTGACGTCAGAGGATTCCCCTTATCATAGTCCCTTTGCTCGAAACGAAGAAAGGGCTTGAGAAGATATTTAGGTCTGCGAACGCTTTGTAATAAGAACAAACGATCATTATTGACTGGTTCTTTGTTTATTCAGTTAGCGGATCCCTTTCTATAACTGTTTGAAGGAATGTGAAGCGTATTTTCCCCACTGGTTGGAAAAATGATTAACATACATACCGGGTATATGAGAAATGAATGAAATGGCATTGAACTCGGCCATCCTTGTGAATTGCAAGGAATGTCATGGAGCCAGTAGGAATGGACACTGTAAATACCCTGAATTTTTCAGATCCATTATTTCAGTCACCGTTATTTTTACGTACGTATGTTATGTGCACCTAGACGCAGTTTGGAATCCATGATCCCGAAATTATGCAAGTTCTAAATGGAAAAGTTTCTTTTTTTTAGAAGGGGCATCGATGGTCATCGAACCTTGTCATTTTTAGTGAAACTCTCGACTTGGGAAGACAACACCGTCATTTACATCGAATGAAATAAAAAGTGTGTGCATTACGCAAGTGGATATGGAAAATGCGTACTATGCTCCCGTGAAGCCTGGTAGCTATGGTGGGTTGGAGGCGTTTTATAGAGACGCCAAGGAGCAAGGACTGAGAGGGACGAGAAAGGAAATCGGTGCTTGGCTATCGTCTTGAGATACGTATTCCATTCATAATGCAGTCATTTCCGCGAAATCGTATCATCGTGTAGATATCGACGAACAATGGGGGATCGATCTCCTGGATGTTCAAAATATATCTCTATACAATTAGGAATACAGGTACATTCTCGCCTGTATCGTTGTTTTGTCAAAGTCTGCTTGGATGATCCCGGTCAAAAACAAGACGGGAACTGCGGTTGCAAAGGCTTTTAAGCAGATTCCGAAGGAAGGAAGGAAGGCACGTAAAATCCAAACCGACCTAGGGAAAGAATTTTTGAACCGAACTTTTCAAAGCTTTCTCAATAGGAGAGGAATATATTTTTTTTTTAATTTCCAGTTAGGAAAAGAAGGCCAGCGTGGTTGAACGTGTGTTGTATACATACGGTAAAATCTAAAATGTGGAGATACTTTAGAGCTAGAAACACCTTTAAATATATCGATGATTTGGAAGAGTTTGCAAAGTCGTACAATCGCACAGTCCATTAAATCTATTGAGATTAAACCTTTCGCAGTCAGTCAAGAAACACTCAAGACCGCATTGCATAATTTATATGGTAAGAGGTGGCAACAAAATATTACAGTGAGGCTTAAATTTGAAGTTGGTGATTTTGGTTGATTCTTGTTTCCCGCGCACCGTTTCGGAAGGGATGCGTAGGGAATTGAACCGAGGAAATTTTCAGCATTACAGATTGTAGTGCTAAAATTCCCCTTCTCCTCACAGGATAGGAGATTTGAATGGGGATTCAATTGAAGGAATTAAGTGAAACCATTTCAAGGGCGATGATAATTTGCATATGACTTCCTCTAATGTCCCACTTGAGGTGAGTAAAAGGACTGATTGGAACTCTATTGCATCGCTGCGTGAGAAATTAAAAAAAAATTATTATAGAAAATATGGCGCTTTCATGGAAACGTGCAATTCTCGAGCAAATAAACAATTTGAAACCATTTCAAGGCAGATGAAAATTTCCAAATCATTTCCTCTAATGATTCACTAGGCATAAGGGA
>CAJPEV010002460.1:27189-39440 GCA_905338385.1 Darwinula stevensoni | reverse complement strand
TTTTTTTTTTAGCTGTTGCCGTGACAGGGCGACCAGGTCGTTCGCCATCTTCAACGTTCTCTCGTCCCTCGGCAAATCGTTTGTGCCATTCAAGCACTCGCGCACGTGACATCACATTATCACTCTGCACCTCTTGCAACAGTTTCAAACACTCACTCGGCGATTTCTTCAATTTCACTAGGAATTTGAGATTGATGCGCTGCTCGATTTTTACATTAGCCATGATTCCGGCAAGACGATTGCGCACCTCTCCCGTCAAACGCTGCTAGCAGACTGACTACTAGCGTCAACGAAACCAGGCTCGTCTCGTCAGGTTCCGGAAGATTCAAAGTCACTCACCGCACATGTGCTCCCCGCTCCTAGAATTATACCGCGTACAGGGCGCCCAGTCTCGTTATTTAATAGCCACACCTCGTATATGAATATTTATGCATATTTCGCCCATTTTCACAAAGAAAAAGTTTTCCAGGGAGGTGTTTCTTTATGAGCAAACCTATGAACATTTTCCAGCGGTTATGCGCCGGTTGGAGTGGTAAAGCTCCCAAAACTCTGCTCTAAATCGCTCCTCTATCCTTCTCTCGAGAAGTTAAGTCGGAAATTCTAGTCCTCCGTCGTTTCCCTTAACCCCTCCATTGGCGAGTTCCTGGCTTCGCAAAAATCTGTCTATGACGAGAATAGACCAGCTCTACCCAGTAGAGGCATGTAATGTACATTGAAGTTCTTGCTGAAAATTTCGTGCTCCATAAAAAAATGAGAGTTTTGCATATTTTCCCATATTCGTGCATTTTTCATGCATAGTTTGGGCATTTTTACACGCATATGTATGTGCATATTTTAGGACTTATTAGCGCATAAAAATCCGCTCCCAACTCATAACCGAGGCCTCCTGGCATCTGTTATTCCGTGAAAGAGATCATATGAGGAAAAGTTGTCAAATTTCCTGTTTTTGAAATTGCGTGTCTCCCACCCATGCGAAGACTATCAGCCGCTGTCTCAATCACGATTGGTCGGTTTCCTTTCCTCCATTCGGTATCATTGTACGCCGTGTGTTATTCGCTCTGAGGAGAAATCAAGATTACATTTTCGACACCTCTTTTTCCATAGAGCTGAGGACAAGACCTCCAATAGTCGGCCGTATCGAGTGACTTCATGTCGCAGGAATTCTGTCCTCCAGATCCCATCTCACGGAAAGCACCAGGACGCTCGCCATTCCGCGAAAGGGGGAAGATTCCTTCCTGGCTCCTTTTCAATCCATGCAGGAGACTGTCTGTCCATAGGGGCACTCCGATCGTCCTTGGCTTGCATTCCGTTTTTCTCGTTTACAGTAAAATGTGAATTTTTTTGCAGCCCTTGTCAAAATTGACTTTCCGGTTTAAATAACATAGCCTGAAATTTTCGTATTATACTTCCTGCTTGAAGAGATTTAACGATATGTGCTACCCTTTTTTTTCCCAAGCTGGGAGATTCCAGGTCATTTTTTATTATTCCTTATTTTTATTTATTTTCACAGAAATGAATGCTGGGATTAGAAGAAACCGAGAGCAGCGTGAACGAGGGCCGAAAAAAAGCGGACATTTGAAGATGATACCATTCGTCACAGTTCCGGTAGAAAAAAAATTATTGAAATGGAAGGAAAGCTCACTTTGCACCTCTCTCTCATGTTTGTCAAAGCTTCATAACATGGAAAAGAACTTAAAAGAGCATAAAAAAGAAAGATGGCACGAGGCACACGTTAAGACATTAATCACGGATCTGGAGGGTTCTCTTGCAAACGAAAGGAAAGAGATGGTTATTGGGATAATCGTCCCAGGTATTGGGGAAGGCATAGGCGCAATCTTTCTCCGGATCGTCTACGGGAAACCCCGCCGACCAGTTCTCAACACTGGACGTCGAGTTGTCGATCCAGTTCCAAGCGAGCGCGTCATCCCTCTTCAGACCGATCCAGAACTCCGCGACCTCCTTCCCCCCCTGACCGTTGAAGACCAAAGCCACGACGTCGTCGTAGTTGACTCCCTCGGCCACCGTGAAGAGCGCTGACCGCGGCATCGCCTCTCGACAGAACTCGACGGCCGCCTGGAACTCTCGACTCGAGTCCACGACGAGGTAGCAATCCTCGCCCACGTGGATCCAAGAATCCGGGCAGTCCTCCCCGTCCTCGCTCCGAAGCCGACACACGAACGCCCTGCCCCGTCGACACTCGTCGTTCCCCCACCGATCCATCCACATGTAAGCAAATTCGTCCCCGGAGAGAAAGTTGGGATTGAAGTTTTCGTAGTCGTAGGGACTTCCGTCCGTCCATCCCCAATCCGAGCCTTGCTTTCGCAGCCCAATCCACAGCGGCGACGATGGAGCGTTTGCACCTGAAATGAAAGAAATTCACTATTCATTCCAGAAAAAACTGAGTGGTCAACTTGGAATCTCTATTGATTTTGACTTGAGAGCGCCCAAGCCCATTGCAACGCTTGGCCTCGTTTTGGGTACCATTTGCCAGGGAGGCGAAAATCACACGTCAGAAAAGAGGTGATCTCCAGTCATTAATTGATTTTTTTTCTTATTCATTATAGGCGGAACCTACATTTCAACTAATTGATTGGAAACACGAATGCAGAAGGCCGTGAGTTATTGTTTAAAAAAATTCCGAGAAATTGAATTGAAAACTGTTTTTTTTTTCTCATAAATCTATCATTTGTACTAGTTCCCTCGTCTGTTAGTCAAAAGAAGGACTGTATGCAGACAACGATGAACGACCGAGTGGATTTAAGAAAAAACAAAATTCTGCCATTCTTCCTCGCCATGATTCGGTGAACTGAGAATCGGCGACAAAGTCGAAACCCGGCCGATGGAGAAGGTTTCACCATACCGATGAATGCGTTTTCCTCGTCGCTGTGGATGCTGGCGAGGCTGGCCCCGACGCCTTCGCACTCGCGCGATGCTTCCAGTGCCGTCCGAGGTTCGTCCGCGAAGCGATAGCAGGCTCCTCCGTGCTCGAGGTCGTCGCCGCATCCCGCTGGGATCGACCGGTACTCGGCCGAGAATCCTCTGATTTCAGGAACGTAATAGGGAGGATGAGCGCGATCTTTCTTTTCCTGTTGTTTTGGGGACGAACTCGACCCGGGGGACTTAATCTCTGATGAGAATGCTGCTGGATTATACTTGAAGGTGTAGTCTATCTGATCCAACATTGATACGATTTTAATGCTGAAAGGGATCATTAAATGTCATCAGTCTTCCTCTCCCATGAGGGTAGAGGGTGATTTCCCTTTGACCCCTCCGCCAAAAAGTGGTGTTCCGCTCTTGGGGGAGGGGGCTGGCATCACGTGTGAATGACTTTAGAAACCTTGGAAAGATGTCTAAGGAGTGCCTGAAACACCGAGGTCCATCGCTGATGGACTTCGAGCCCCTCTCCGACGTTTTGACAAGCGGATTGCCGCACGAGATTAATGAACCAGCGTAAAACAGGCAATGTAGACGTAGGAAATTTCTCCAGGTTAGACCATATGCGCCTCTCTCACCTGAAAGTGTTGCTGTCGTCCGTCTCGAATGTGATGCGAAGGGAAGAAGATGGCTCGAGGATCGGGCCGACGGATCCCAACGCTCCGCAATAGGTCTCTACTCCCGTTGAGACGTGGACCGTTACGTGGTCCCAAGGGCAATCCTCGAGTTCGAAATCGACGAACGTGAGTTCGATGCCGTTTCCTGGTTCCACATCGATGAAATAGTCGCATAAAATGTTGTTTGGGTATTCGTCAGGGTAATTGGGGGATGAGAAGTTTCCCGTTGGCTCCGTGAAGTTCCCGCCACACTGGCCATCCACCGGTGACCACTGCAACAAGACCAGTAGCAACAGGCTGGCAATGAACACTCGTGCTGCCATCTTCCTTTTCTTCGCCTTCCCGAAATGATTCTGTCTGTGTGCTAGGAGTGTGCGATCGGAAATCTACCATCTGGTATTCTGAGATAAAATAAACATCTTTCCGGATGTTGTCTTTTTTTTTTAAATGACGTTTTGGTGAACTATCGTGGAAGAGGGACAAACCGCAGTGAATTCTCGGAATCCCGATTTGCTTCCCTCTGTATTTTCTCGCCTGGATTTCCCAACATTTCATGACAGCTGCATTCACTCTCACGCATTTTCCACATCGAGGAATATCTGTACATGCATTTGTCCGAAAACTGTTTGCATTATTTCCTCAATCGAAGAATCCCTTGAAGTACCTCTTCCCCCATGTTTGAGTGGCATAATGGAATTTAAAAAAAGACCAGGTGCATGCATTGGAGCAATTACATTGAGGCAAACCATAAGATCTCTGGCTGTTGTGACAGTCTCCATAATTTTTTTTTTTTTAGTTTTCGTCGCCATGTGCAAAGGAGGGAGCTGAGGACTTTTCATTATCCGCTTCTTCGCTAGACTGACTCATAAAAAAGATTGTCTGATGTAAAAGCAGATTATGAATATTAAATGCCCTATATCTTAAATGTCTTATAAACGGCAAAAAACCTGCAATGTTCTGCAGGTGCAACTGAAACTGGACTGCAATGCTTTGTGCTTTTCCCCAAAGCGTTGCTCAAGACCTAGATCGATTTGGCGTATTTTCTTATACTGTATGAGCGTAAAATGATCAGTGATCCCATTCAACAGGTACTGGAAGTAGTCTTCACACATATTTATGCCTTTTACGAAATGACACGAGCTGCGTTTACCCGAGGAATTCGATAGGGGGGGGTGAATTCAGTTCACCCTCTCTTTGCCTCTGCGAGGCGCACAACTAAAGTTTCATAATTGCTGTTACTATTTTGTAATTTTGAAAGAAATTGTACTTTTCCTTGACACTTTTATGAATTATCTGCATGAACTACTTTCTATATTTGTCTGCAACTTTTCTTTATTTAAGGAGTGGGCCTCTCAGACCCCTCCCTCCCTCCATGATGGTATTGCTACCGTTAAAGGCACAAAGGAATCCCACTTAATGAAGCTTGCCCTAGCACCATTCCAGATTTCCACTTCCCACACATTTCGCCACATCTGGTGTTTGGAGCCCTCACCTCGCAAAGGGTTACGGGAATGGGGGGGTTCCATGAGGTGCCATAACTGCTGTAAGTGACAATTGAGACTCATGCCCTCCTGTAGAGTATATTCGTCCTCATTTGGTTGTTTGACCTGAAACGGTTAGCGAGCTCTAGGAAACAGCAATCGAAACCAGCAGAGAACAGTGAAAATGAAAAAGTTGACTGAATCAGAAATTCTCTAGATAACCGCTCTGAAGATGGAAGAATCTTATTATCGGCCGAAACTTTATGTCGCCACGGTTCTCGGCGACAAGGAATATTATCATGCTCCTTTGTTCGAGGTAGGTCCTGCTTCAGGAGAGAAGGCAAACCCTATTGAAATGGCAGAAAACGTACTCCGGTATTTGAAAAGCCGCGCTGTACTCGTCTTTTCCAGGCGAGAAGGGAATGGGCGACGATTTTGTCTTATTCTGTCTCTTTGTTTCTCATTCTCCAGCACAACGACTCATTTCACTTTCTTATTACCATATTGGACTTGGAAAACCTTGGGTTTTAATCTTGGGAAGAAAATAATGCTTCACCACAAAAATTGCGAAATCATGGAATTTTCTATAGTAGTACTTACTTCTTAACCACAAGAAGGTGAAAAACAAGTAAGAAGTTAATACAGTTTTAGATATTAGGTAAACATTTTTTTTAAACGAAATTCCTGTCCGGAAAAGCGATGCTCGATGTGTGAGTCAACTAAAAGCCCATTCATGGCCCTCTGGAAAACTTTTGACTGGTTCTCTCCGATTGCAATAGTTAAGTGGCAGTGGCGCTCCTCAGTCGTTAGATTTTCTGATTTTTAGCCGGAACTTAAAGGAAAAACCGAACGAATTCTGTACCAAGGCAAGTCGACATGTTCCCGGCGTGACGGCTAGCCTCATTACGGGTGGAAACTATTGACAAGAAAATGAGTACACAAGTGCGTTTTGCTTCCCTCGTTTTATTGCTGAAGTTCATGAATTGAAGGAGATCATGCACCATGAAACAAAAATAGCCATCGGGCATACTTTCCGACCTTGATTACAACAAAAGTAGAGGTTTCTTGCAAGCAAAAGAAAAGCGATGATTGTTGGGATAATCGTCCCAAGTATTGGGGAAGGCATAGGCGCAATCTTTGCCAGGATCGTCCTTGGGAAAACCTGCCGCCCAGTTTTCAACACTGGACGTCGAGTTGTCGATCCAGTTCCAAGCGAGCGAGCCATTCCCCTGAAATCCGATCCAGAACTCCACGATATTCATTCTGCCCTCCTTATTGAAGATATTAGCAACGACATTGTTATAGTCCATATCCCCGTCGAGCGTGAAGAGCGTGGACGGCGGGTCCGTCTCCTCGCAATACTCGACGGCCGACTGGAACTCGAGACTCGTGTCCACGAGGAGGTAGCAATTGAAGTCTTCTTCGATCCAAGGATTCGGGCAGTCCCCGTCCTCGCTCCGAAAGCGGCAGACGAAGGGTCTCACGCTGCTGCAGTTGTCGTTCGCCCACTGATCCACCCACATGTAAACGTAATCATCTCCTCGGAGGAATTCGGGGTTGAAATTATCGTAGTCGTAGGGGCTTCCGTCTGTCCATTCCCAATCCACGCCTATTCTTCGGAGTCCGATCCACAGAGGTGTCGATGGAGCATTTGCACCTAATTAGAGAAAAAAAAAACAGTTAATTTAAACGATTATCCGATCAGAAAAGTGCCGATGGGTCAGACAGCTATCTGTGCAATTCAACACAAATAAGAAAGTTGATACGCATTCGAATGGGAATACCATTGGTTTCCTATTGGAGAACACTTTTTATGGCTGTTCTGGGACAATATATTAATGATATGTTTCCTTGTAAAATATAATTTGCTTTCATGGACAGTCCGACTGAATTTTTTTAACCAGGATCCTTCAATTCTTCCTTCATCCACTTAAAAATAGGTACCTCTTCGCGTGGGCTCGAATCTACAAGGATATGGCTACAGCCAAAATCGCTGGGTCCCTATGCACGACTCGGATCCGAACCACCACGGAGACAATCACCAACGAAATTCTCCTGGTGGACTTTTGGGCTTCCTGGTGGGAAGATTATGTTAAACATATGCAGGGTGGGGGGACCCTGCATATGTTTAACAAAATCTTACGCAACATTTGGGTGGAAGACAAGCTATAGCTGTATTTTAACGAGGCAGTTCGTATCTTTCCCTACACAATACCATGCAAAGCTTCTTTTTTTCTCCATAAACTTGTTTCTGATTTCAATGGGAAACTGTCAGATCTGGCTAGGATGAACAAAGGATAACAGTATGCAGCATTGTTGACAATAAGGGGCCACATTGATTTTAGTTTTCCCAATTTTATTGCAGAAATGACAACTTTCACGGGGTTGGACTATTCTTGGTTTCACACTGTCGACGTTAAAATGTACACTCCTAAGCCCAAGTTTGGGACTGCTTATCGTCGGCATCCAAACCTTATTACTGACTGTCGATTTTGGTGGTTTATATTTGCCGATTTTGTCCTTTCATCAGATATTGGAGGATAAGAGGATACGCTTTTTTTTTCTCCAGATAATAGCATGCACGCGTGACACCCCTTACGAAAATGTCTTATCGGATTCCTATATATTTCTCTAGGAATATATAAGAATCCTATAGGAACCTAAAGGAATCCTATAGGTTCCTATAGGCCCCATAGAGTTCAGTTTGGGACCTATAGAGTTCCCTATAGAACCTATAAAGCCCCCTATAGAACCTATAGGGTTCCCTATAGGGCTTATACGGAACTCTATAGGCCTATAGGGTTCCGTTTGAAGTTCCCTTCTTGGCCACTATATGGAAATATTGTGTTGTAGCATTTCTCAAAGGACACAAAAGTCCCCTCCCCTTACCCAAGGTTAACTATAGGTTTCCTATAGGATATTTCCGTAATTGACAAAACGAGAAGAAAGCATTGGGTGAAAACAGTTTACAAGTTCTTGCAAAAAAAAAATCGGCCGAAGGAACTCCTGCAGAAAAAATTACGAAATGAAATGGCGGAGGGATGTAGTCCAATGCAAAAAATTAAAATGAAGAAAATAACAAATTTGGATTGCCCAGGAAATCATCTGGAGAGAGCAAGAATTCAGCAGATAATTTCTTTTTTTTTTTTTTTAACTGGTGGAAAGTTTCTCATCGTTCTTGGAATTTCATTTCCTACGATGATATTTTTTTCAGCCGTCCACGGCGATTCTCAATGTTCTTCAACAGCGGCCAACGTTATTTGAAAGATTCTTCCAACGACTCCCGGCTGCCATTCGAAAGCCCGTGATTTCAACAGACCGATGAAGAAGTTCTCCGCGTCGCTGTGGATGCTGGTGAGGTTGGCCTCGACGGCCTCGCACTCGCGTTGGGCACCGGTCGCCGTCGTCGGCTCGTCAATGAAGATGTAGCAGGCATTCTCGAACTCCAAGCCGTCTCCGCATCCCTGTTGGACCGATCTGTACTCGGCCGTGAATCCTCTGATTTTGGAGAAATAGTTATGATGAGCATAGTTTTCCTCGTCATCCCGTCTCGACAACGAACTCGACCTGGGAAGCTGACTTTATGCTTAGCTTTTTATGCATACATTTTACCTACCATATACCTACGATTTTATCTAGCGTCATCGGGGCTTGACATTATGAGCAAATCTGATGGCTGTTTTTGTTATATGTTAACTTGTTCACTCGACGCCTGCCGCTTTCAAAGGAAGGGAGAGAAACTTCAGAGATCTTGCGAATTTTCCATGGTGATATGGCGTTGCTTCCATTCATGTGACATCACTGAGAAAACCTGAGATCAACAGCATTAAATTATTATTTATCTTCCCTCCTAATCGGTACTACTTTATAAATACCTGTCAAACACAACGGATTTGAGACCATTTTCATTGTTACAAGTACATCACGTGACACAGCATGAGGAGCCCTGGGCGACTGTTCCCAATACGTCGCCAAATGCACCTACACTCCTCCATATAAAGTTACATCATGCCTCGAATGTAGAAACGGGGAGCGATTGTCCTCCTAGGACTAGATCATAAAAATATTTTTTCTTTTATAAGTACCCAAGTAGAAAAAAGCAATAATTTAAAGCCATTCTGCGATTGTGGCGGATGGGGTGAATGTTATTTTCCCAAAAAAATTATTTCTAAGAATGTTCTTCAGGCAGTACCTTTTGTAACATAGCTGTAACGGTTATAACGTAAGAAGAAAGACACCCCTCCCCTATCTCTGCCATATGAACTGTTTTTTTTTTTTCCGAGTGATAAGTTATCACTGTTTTCCGGATGTTTCCGAAAAACATTTCCCACATCCTAAAAACTACGCCCCAAGAGGACGTACCCCAGAAGTAGGATGTCTTTATGAACTCAGTTCCCCAGTAACTACTAGTATTACTGTACTAAAATTTCAACTTCCAATCATATCTCGAACATACTTAGAATTAGCGTCAGTCCGTTACTCACCCCCCTCCCCCGCACCCACGATCGCCTACATACAAGGTGCATGAGATAAGAATACGACTAAATCAAATTGGACAGTATTCACTTCTCTGACCTAAAATTTTCCCCGTCGTCTGTCTCAAAAGTGATGCGAAGGGAAGATGATGACTCGAGAATCGGGCCGACGGATCCCAACGCTCCGCAATAGGTCTCCTTTTCGTCCGAAGAACGATAGATCGTTACAAAATCGAAGGGGCATTCCTCGAGTTGGAAATCGATGAACGTGAGTTGGATCCCGTTTCCTGATCCCACTTCGATTAAATATTCACAGAAGGTGTTGTTTAGATATTCGTCAGGGTAATTGGGCGATGAGAAGCGTCCCGTGGGCTCCGTGAAGAACCCGCCACACTGGCCATCCACCGTTGACCACTGCAACGAAATCAGTAGCAACAGGCAGGTGATGTACGCTTGAGTTGCCATCCTCCTTCTTTCTCAATTTTCTCGCTGTCGTTCTCTCTCTATACCAGAAAGCTCCTATCTGTTATTCCGAGATAAAATATCTAATAGAAAAGTTGTCCGATTTCCCCAATTTTTTAAATCGCATCCTTTACAAAAATGTCTTATAGGATTCCTATAGGAACAGAGAGGAATACTATAGGTTCCTATAGGCCCCATAGGGTTAAGTTTGGGACCTATATGGTTCAGTATAGAACCTATAGAGTTTCCTATAGAACCTATAGGGTTCCCTATAGGTCCTAAACGGAACCCTTTAAGCCTATTGGGTTCCGTTTGAAGTTCTCCTCTAGGCCACTAGATGGAGGTATCGGGTTCTCGCATTTCTCAAAGGACACAAAAGTGCCCTCCCCTTACCCATGGAATCATCTCTCACAAGAGAGTTTTGTACATCCCCAAATGTCTCGCCTTACCTCATTGTAGCAATCAATAAACTTCAACACTTCCTTATTTGTCATCCCCATCTTCCAGATAGAATCATGGAGTCCAGGCAAGAAATATGGTCATATTCCCTTTGAAAACCACGTACGAGAAAATGTAGACTTTATTCGCATAGAGTTTCGGTAAAGAGATATGCTCGCAGGCTCTGTCTTCTATTTCCTTAGGTCGAGAGAAGAATAATACTTCTCTCAAAGGAAGCGGATGCGCAATCCAGGGACATATGTGGGCCGCGTCTATAAATGATGCGGACTTGAGCAATACTTATATCAATAATGCAAGTGGTTCTACCATGGAACACCCATAATCGGTAATTAATTTGCTCCAAAATGCTGCGCCAATATTAACCCCGGTCGCCTTTCCAGTCGTAATGCCTGGGTTTCGAAACCCAAAAAATCCTCCCCGGATCCTATAGTTCAGGAGTCTTATAAGACCCTGTAGCGATCCTATAGGATCCTATAGGTTTTTCGTGTTTGAAAAACCTATAGGAAAGTCTATAGGTTTCCTATAAGAAATAACTATAGGGTTTCCTATAGGACATTTCCGTAAGGGCGAGTATATTCTGAAAATCATTTGGCCAAAGATGTAGCACAGTTCTAAAAGGCTACAGAAATTCTGGTTTACAGGATGGAGTGTGATACAGAGAGGATACAAAGCATGGTAACGTTTGATAAATTAATGTCTTTCGGCATATATCTATAACACTCGTGAGAACTGGCAATCTGTGTTCCATGAGTTTCTGCCTTGCCGAGGGGCCTTAGTTCTCTGCTCAAGGGCCTCTCTAGGATCTCATTAGCCTTTCTCGGCATGCATGTAATATGAGAAACAATGACAATCTCTCCACTTCCGTGGAGAGATTGTCCGTGCTTGTCCGAGATTGTCAATGCTCGTGCGTGGAGTCTCCTTGTGTGAAACTGTGGAACCTCTGTTAACCTCATGAAATTCCTCCATTATGAAAAAACGCCGACTGCCATATGCATACGAGTACCTCAGGCTGTAACGGGTTGATGTGTGTGTGTGTGTGTGTGTGTGTGCGTGGAAGGGGGGGGGGCAATAACAGTTACCTAATCCAATCATTGACGTTACTCTTGTCAAGTGTAAGATTACGTGCATTTCACTTCAAATACCAAGAAAATATCGTAAAGAATCTGTTCACCGGAGTTGCAGATGTTGGTTTTATGTTCCAGATGCATTTATTCTCTTCTTAGAATAAAGGTAAAACTTGAAGTAACATAGAAAGAAGATATATGCTCGTCTTCTACCCTACCATGTTTATTGATGTTTCACAATCGGGCATAGAACAAACGTTTTGGTTTCTGGGTTATCCCGTCCCGATTTCAATTAGGTCGCCGTGAAAGGACTTTCTTGCAAACAAAGGGGAAGGCAAAATAGCCGGGGAAATCGTCCCAAGAACTGAGGGTGATGGTGGCGCAATCCTTTCCAGAATCCTCAAGAGGGTAACCCGGAGCCCAGTTGGCCAATTCGGACGCGGTGTCGTCGATCCAGCTCCAGGTCGATCCTTGCCTCTCGATCCCGATCCAGAAATCCGTGTCGTCGTCTGGCTCCAAGCCGTTGAGAACGAAAGCAACGAGGTATTGGTAATTCGCGTCGTCCGGCACCGTCAAAAGCGTCGATGGCGGGCTTGTGTTTTCGCAATACGAAACGGCGGAAGCGAACGGGAGGGAATCCCTGACGACGAGGAAACAATCGAGACCCTCCTGGCGCCAGGTCGAATCCGGGCATTCGTCCGCCCGAAGACGGCAGACGAAGGGCTTGGATTCGCCGCAATCGTCGTTGCCCCATTCATC
>CAJPEV010002460.1:0-16246 GCA_905338385.1 Darwinula stevensoni | reverse complement strand
CCATGTTTATTGATGTTTCACAATCGGGCATAGAACAAACGTTTTGGTTTCTGGGTTATCCCGTCCCGATTTCAATTAGGTCGCCGTGAAAGGACTTTCTTGCAAACAAAGGGGAAGGCAAAATAGCCGGGGAAATCGTCCCAAGAACTGAGGGTGATGGTGGCGCAATCCTTTCCAGAATCCTCAAGAGGGTAACCCGGAGCCCAGTTGGCCAATTCGGACGCGGTGTCGTCGATCCAGCTCCAGGTCGATCCTTGCCTCTCGATCCCGATCCAGAAATCCGTGTCGTCGTCTGGCTCCAAGCCGTTGAGAACGAAAGCAACGAGGTATTGGTAATTCGCGTCGTCCGGCACCGTCAAAAGCGTCGATGGCGGGCTTGTGTTTTCGCAATACGAAACGGCGGAAGCGAACGGGAGGGAATCCCTGACGACGAGGAAACAATCGAGACCCTCCTGGCGCCAGGTCGAATCCGGGCATTCGTCCGCCCGAAGACGGCAGACGAAGGGCTTGGATTCGCCGCAATCGTCGTTGCCCCATTCATCCTTCCACATGATCGCATACTCATCATCGAAGAGGAAATTCGGGTTGACGTTGTCGTAGTCGAAGGGGGTTCCGTCCAGCCATTCCCAAGTCGAGCCCTGTCTCTGGAGCCCGAGCCACAGCGGAGCGTTTCGAGCGATGCCACCTTAGTCGCAAGAAAAGATGAATATTAATTTTTTTTTTTGGAGACGATAAAATCGGGGGAGGGGCAGATGGTCACCACAGCATTGGCAAATTTCTTATAGATGGCTAATTTGCTTTCTGCTTAAATTTCATCCAGTCATCCATCTGGATCAGTGAAACATTCTCATTAATTTTCTGTTCATGTTGGAGTGTTTTTTACAATATGATACATGCCAGCACACCAGAAACATATATCTCACCATAAATGACACTATTTTCATACTCCTGCAAAACGGTAAAATTTTCCCATCCCAATTTTTTTTAGAAATGGTATACTTGCAACAGGTTTTCAATTTAGTTTTTACAAGTTAATTAAAAGAAGACATGAAAAATAAAAAGGAGTTGGATGATTCTCGTTTCATGAGGGACAGCGAAAATTTCGAAAACTTTTAATGAATTTCAGAAAACAGGTTAACAATGGCTAAACGTTACTGTTCTGAATAACATGAAGTTAGTTAATGGATTTTTTTTTCCCCCCAAGAGATCTGAATATAGGCGACCAAATAGTTTGAAAATGGCCACCGATTTCATCTGAAATTTTAACCCAAATTCACTGAGTCATTGTGATAATTTCCTGACAAACCGATGAATGCGTTTTCCTCGTCGTTGTGAATGCTGACGAGGTTCCCCTCGATTCCCTGGCAGTCCTGCTGGGCCTCGAGAGCAGTCTTCGGCTCGTCGACGTAGAAGTAGCACTGTCCGCCGTGAAATAGCCAGCCTGCACTTATATCGCATGACTGCGGGAAGGACAGGTACTCGGCAAGGAATCCTCTGAATTCGGAGAAATGATCATGAGGATGGGCTAGGTTCACGTTCGACGAGTATTTTCCGCGTCGAACACGACCGGGAGACATGTAGTAACATTGTTGATGAAAATACCGCTAGGTGATTGGTAGGTATGGGTCTCTCACCTGTACGTGATGGAGTCGTCCGACTGAAATGTGACGACGAGAGAATTGGATAGCTCGAGAATCGGGCAGGTGGGATGGGACCCCCTGCAGAAAATCTCCGTTAAACCCGAGGAAGGATGAAAAACCTCTACAGTATCCGATGGGCATCCCTCGAGTTGGAAATCGACGAAAGTGAGTTCGATCCCGTTGTCTGGTTCCACGTTGATTTCATACACACAGAAGGCGTTGTTGGGATACTCATCAGGGTAATTGGGTGAAGAGATGTTTCCCGTGGGCTCCGTGAAGTTCCCGCCACACTGGCCATCCACCGATGACCACTGCGAGCAGACCAGTAGCAACAGGCTGACAATGTACGTTTGGGCTGCCATCCTCCTTCTTTCCTCCCGGACCCCAACGAGATGCTCGAGGGGAGATATAGGAAAGATGTCATCTGGTGATACAGAATTTTTTTTTTCCTTGAAGTGAAAATACCGTGTCCCCCCCCTCGATTGGGAACGTTATCCGCTGCTGCCCATTCCTGATTGGCCTTCTATTTTAGTGCTTGTGTTGGGCAATGTTTCTTGCCACAAGTGCTAGTACTCACGAGGGAAACTGTGGAAACACATAATGGGAAAATCACGTAGCCATAGTCTGAGAAATTCCCAGGAGTAACTGGTACTGATTCCAAATTCCTTCAGTCGGTTCCGAAATGCAAGGTCCATTAATTATAGGAAGTCCGGAGATTCAGAACGGTTCCGTTCCGATGTAACGTCACATCTTGAATAAAGTTCCGCTCCGTAATGACGTTTTCATGACGTTATCGTTAAAGTTCGGAATGGAATAGCGAGAAGACGAAATTACAATCTAGAGTGAAGTGTATAACAGCTGGGACGGATGAAAGACGATTGACTCAGCGTTCAACGTAACTGTCAGACATTTAATTCGACTGAAAGAACCATTTAAGGGTGCAGTAGGCTGCAAGCATCGAAAAATGATGAAGCCACGAATCGCTCCTCTTCTCGTCCGTATTCCCGCCTTCCAACGAAGCATCGGACGAGGCCATTGCCTCGACACTCCGATCTCCATCCTCTGCCGCAAATTTCCTCCTCCGCGGACAAAAGGAAGCTCATACGAGCCGGGAGGATCGTTCGAGGCTTGACCACCCTTCGTCGAACTCCACGCGTGAACAAATCCGTCTTCGAAGAGGACATTTGCGTTGAAGTTGTCGTACTCGTAGGGGCTTCGGTCCGTCCATCCCCAAGTCAAAACTCGACTTTGAAGCCTGATCCTCAGCAGAGACGAGGGAGCATTATCACCTAATTCCCCCAAATTAGACAATTACTTTCCTGGATAATGTGTTACCAGGAAAGGTGCCCAAAGGTCGAATACTGTATTTTCAGCGCTATTTAGAAATTTGGCGCGCGTTTTTGAAATTATATTTGTCTGATACCTGAATCGAAGGAACGTTCTTGCCATTTTTGTGTCTACTCCGAACTCATCCGAGCGGTAATTTCCGGCAAATCGAAAATGGAGGAGATATTTGAAAATAAAGGTTTATTTTTATTTTCCGCGTGTAATACCGTGAAGGTAGTTACTGACTTTTTAAGTCTATTTTGCCAATCCTTCACATTTCCCCGATTTTAGCTCAAAACTGTGTATATATAAAAAAGATCGCTTGAACAAAATATCACGATGGGCAAGGTGCAGGAAAATATAGATTTCCCTAAATTTCCATTTGCCACAACTCTTCTGGGTAAGAGAACGAAGACTTACGTTTGCTGAGTTCACGAGATGAGCTGAGATTGAAACGGTGGTTAGCAGCGATCCGTCATTGTGGAGAGGTGTGGGGATATCGTGCACGGACATCCCTGAATTAACAGGATGGCGCCCAGCAGGCACTGCGATTCCGGAGGCATTCTCTCCTCAGACGTGGTCGAGATGGTTCGGAAAAAAAAACCCAGATTGGCCTCACGTGACACGTCCTCTCCCGGTCGTCTCGAAGACTCCAAGATTGGCCCGAGGGTCGAGATTCTTTCATACGAAAAAGGTAGGCCAAGGGCTGACTCATGGAGAAAGGGCAGACGCTATTGAAAAATGATTTTTGACACTAAGTTTTCTCCATTCCGAGATGGAATATACAAATTTCAAGATTTCCTTCTCTGGAAATCATTTAGAACGATCACCATATGCAGCCAAATTC
Organism: Darwinula stevensoni; assembly: GCA_905338385.1. Lineage (NCBI taxonomy): Eukaryota > Metazoa > Arthropoda > Ostracoda > Podocopida > Darwinulidae > Darwinula > Darwinula stevensoni. The sequence goes on along the minus strand of CAJPEV010002460.1, from coordinate 12,433 downwards.
CTAAGTTTCTATTTTCCTATTAATGTTTCTTTTCTCTTGTATTGCGTAGTATTTCGCGTCTATGGTATTCGCTCCAACGAGGGATTATTCTTTCGAAAGACATTTGCACACATAATTGAAGCCCGCGAGCGATGGCATTTTGGTCATAATAAGCAAACGTGAAGCAATGATATGTGGCTTCATAAAACTGTTCGTGGGTACATAAGGCAGCAGTCTTATAGTGTAAAAGCATGAGGACAAATTGGCGTAGTATACGGTAGCATGACCATGAAGTCTTCGTCTGGTCTCAGGGACTAGTAATCCCATGTAGAAATGATCTCCTTTGAAAATATATTAATTATATTTTTTCAATACTATCAGTACGTTCAAATATAGGACACCAATCACCGATGATCGTGTCCAAGTCAAGTTCGAAATTGATGAAAGTGAGTTGGATCCAGTTGCTTGGCTCCACGTCGATTCACTTCAGAGCGTAACTCAAGACCTACCCCTTACGAAAATCCCTTTTAGGATTCCTATATATTCCTTTAGGAACATATAGGAATCCTATAGGTTCCTATAGGCCCCATAGAGTTCGGTTTGGGACCTATATGGTTCCCTTTAGAACCTATAGGGTTCCCTATAGGGTCTATACGGAACCCTTTAGGACTGTAGGGTTCCGTTTGAAGTTCTCCTCTAGGCCACTAGATGGAGGTATTGGGTTGTCGCATTTCTCAAAGGACACAAAAGTGCCCTCCCCTTACCCATGGAATCATCTCTCACAAGAGAGTTTTGTACATCCCCAAATGTCTCGCCTTGCCTCATTGTAGCAATCAATAAACATCGACACTTCCTTATTTGTCATCCCCATATTCTAGATAGAATCATGGAGTCCAGGCAAGAAATATGCCCATATACCTTTTGAAACGCACGAGAGTAAGTACATTATCCCTGTGTCAACTTCTCACTTTCTTATTAGTTTCATGAGGGGTCTTGTTCTTTGCCAGCTCTCATGTAGGGAGGTTCTCACCATGGTGGGCGAGTTTCATGTCTCGGTCCGCCACACCTTTGGCTCCTAACTTTATAAAAAAAATTACACCTTATCAGGAAGGATTTTCAATCAAGAGACGTGCTCCCAGGTTCTGTCTTCAGTTTCTAAAGTTCGCGATAATTTTCTCTGCCGAAGGAGGTGGATGCGCAATCCAGCGACATATGTAGGCCCGGGCAATAAATTATGCAGATATGGGCAGTACTGGTATTAGTAATGCAAGTGCCCCTACCATGGGAAAACTCCTAATCGATAATTGATTTACACCAAAGTGCTGCGCCGATATTGCTCCCGGTCGCTTTTTCCTTCATTATGCTTGGGTTTCGAAACCCAAAAAATTATCCCCGAATCCTATAGGTCAGGAGTTCTATAAGACCATATAGGGATCCTATAGGATACTATAGTTTTTTTTGTGTTTCAAAAACCTATAGGAAAGTAAATAGGTTTCCTATTGGACATTTCCGTAAGGGACGGTATTTGTAATGGAAAACCTTGGGTTTTAATCTTAGGAAGGAGGTAATGCCTTACCAATGGGCCATTGTGAAAGGATAGAATTCGCTGTATTAGGGTCGACTTCTCACCCACAAGAAGGTGTAAAGAAAGTGGGAAGTTAATCAACACAGTCTTGCAGATTAGGTAAAAATATCAATTACATTTTTAAATGAAAGTATAAATTTGAGCAAAATAAAGCATGCCCATCACCTCGAAAAGCTTACGATATGTAATTTCACAGAATTTTTTGTTTAGGGATGTTCACTCCATGCTCTGCAATAGATGGCTTATCATTGGCTTATTTTCATGTCAGCTGCAGATTTCCAGTAGTAAACTATGGTCAGCACGATGAATGGCCAACAGAAAATGTCAAAGTAAATGCTGCCTTTCTAATTAGTGAACCACAAATCTGATAGTTCTGGTTCGTGAATAGGTAAACTGTAAGACATCGATGGCACACTGGAAAACGTTTGACCGGTTCTCTCAAATTGCAACAGACAGTGACGCTCCGCAATGTTTGGATTTCCTTATTTCCAGACAGAATTTGAAAAAAAAAATCGCATGAAATCAGAAACGTGGCAAGTTCCCAGCGTGAAGCTAAATCACGGGTGGAAACATAGATACTGGCAAGCGAATGAAGAAGCAAGTGCGTTTAGCTTCTCATATATTATTGCTGAAGCTCAGAAAATAAAACAGATCATGCCCTAAGAAACAAATGTAGACATCGAACACACATCCCGACCTTGATTACGGCAAAAGTAGAGGTTTCTTGCAAGCAAAAGAAAAGCGATGATTATTGGGATAATCGTCCCAGGTATTAGGGAAGGCATAGCCGCAATCTTTATCCGGATCGTCTTCGGGAAAACCTCCCGACCAGTTTTCAACACTGGACGTCGAGTTGTCGATCCAATTCCAAGCGAGCGTGTCATCTCTCTGAAGACCGATCCAGAACTCCACGATATTCATTCTGCCCTCCTTGTTGAGGATATTAGCGACGACATCGTTATAGTCCATGTCCTCGTCGAGTGTGAAAAGCGTGGACCCATGTCCTCGTCGAGTGTGAAAAGCGTGGTCCGTCCCCTTGCAATACTCGACGGCCGACTGGAACACGAGACTCGTGTCCACGAGGAGGTAGCAATTGAAGTCTTCTTCGATCCAAGGATTCGGGCAGTCCCCGTCCTCGCTGCGAAAGCGGCAGAGGAAGGGTCTCACGCTGCTGCAGTTGTCGTTCGCCCACTGATCCACCCACATGTAAACGTAATCATCTCCTCGGAGGAATTCGGGGTTGAAGTTATCGTAGTCGTAGGGGCTTCCGTCTGTCCATTCCCAATCCACGCCTATTCTTCGGAGACCGATCCACAGAGGCGCTGATGGAGCATTTGTACCTAATTAGAGAAAATGTCATGGCTGATTCAAACCAGTACCGGAAGAAAAAAGTGTTGGTGGGCCAACAACCATCAAAGCAATTTAACTCAATTTCGAAAGTCGATGCGCATTTGAATTGGATTCCCATTGCTTTTCAGTTCGAGACCATTTTTCATGGTAGTACCGGTACCACATATTGAAGATACATTTTCTTGTAAAATATCATTTACTGATATGGACAGTTCAATTGAACATTTGAAACCGCCATGCTGTAATTCCTCCTTTGCCCATTTATAGTGGATATTACTTGGTATGTACTCGAAACTACAAGTATATGGTTAAAACCATGATTAGCATGAACAACCTTAGCTGAAAATACTAAGAGAACGGCCACCAACGAATTCTGATCCCCCCATATCAATTTCACATTAACGTTTGCAATTTTCTCTCTCCAAACCACCCTATCACGATGCCATGTAAAACTTTTTCTTCTCCTTAAACCAGGTGTTCCTGACAACTTTGGGAAAGAATCAGAGCTCGCGAAGACAAACGAAACATCATTCCCTGCAGCTTTGATGGCGATAAACGGCCACTTCGACTTCAGTTGCTCCAATTTTATTGGTAACAGCAATGGCAACTTTTTACGGGGTTCGACAAGGTTTCACAAGGCCGTTTAAACCCAAGTTTTGGACTGTTGAATGGTTGTCATTCAAACCTTTTGCTGACTCCCGATTTCGGTTATTTACTTATTTTTTCCGATTTTGTCATCCTTCCATTATATTGTCAGTTATCAGAAGGAAGCTTTTTTTTTTCTCAAGAAAATTGCTTGCACGTAAATAACGAATCGAAAAAAGCACAGAATAAAAGCAATCAGCAAGTTTTCGAACAATCCCTTTAAAAATTCGACCTAAAAGAGAACTTCTATAGAACAAATAACGATATGACATGATGGAAATGCAAAGCAGTACAAAAAAAAATAAAATGAATTAAGAAATTTGTAAGGTCAAGGGAATCATCTGCCAAGAGGTGAGTTATTTATTTCATAAAGAATTTATTTGAGTTCTTTAACTGGTGCAACATTTCTCATCGTTCCTAGAATTTCATTTCCTGGACGAGAGGGTATCTAGTTTTTTTTATATTCAATCATTAAATGCTCTTCTCAACGTTTAACAGCGGTCAGCCGACTTCGAAAGATACTTTCGCAGAACCCCGGCTGCCATTCGAAAGCCCGTGATTTCAACAGACCGATGAAGAAGTTCTCCGCGTCGCTGTGGATGCTGGTGAGGTTGGCCTCGATGGCCTCGCACTCGCGTTGGGCATCCGTCGCCGTCGTCGGCTCGTCTATGAAGAAGTAGCAAGCTTCGCCGAACTCCAGGCCGTCGCCGCAGCCCCTTTGGATCGATCCGTACTCGGCCGTGAATCCTCTGATTTCGGAGAAATAGTTATGCTGAGCATGGTTTTCCTCTTTCTTTAGTTTGGAGGAAGAACTAGACCTGGGAAGCTGATTATATTCTTAGCTATTTGTAACTACCTACCTTTTATTAATACTTACGATATACCTACGACATTATAGCAACTACTTTATATATTGCTATCTCGCGCATTCGACGCTATCAAAGAAAGTGGTAAAAACGTCATATATCTTGGAAATTTGATATTTCGATAAGACGATACCGAGAAAACCTGAGATTGCTAGCATTGAATTATTATTTATCGTCTCTCAAAGGCTTGAAGCTTATCAGTACCACCCTACAACTATCTATGTCAATTATAACGGATTTGAGACAATTTCCATTGTTGCCTCACGTGACTTCCGTCATGAGAAGCCCTGGACGACTGTTCACGAGGCGCCGCGCGCGCGAGCGCGAAATTTAATTCAAAGCTCGGTAAAATTAGAGAATGGCCCCAAGGCTTGTAAAAACTTGTGAGGTGCACCGGCGGCCCTCGTGGAGTGATAAACCTAATTGTATTCCACAGGCCATGAGGCACACTGGTACGCCTCGCTAAAAAATCTGCAAAAGATCACTTAAAATTGCAAATAGCATGGGATGATCAAAGTATGTTGTTAAGGGATACCAAAATGACCTTGGCGTAGGAAAATCACCAAGCCAATGTGACCGTGGCGGTCAACCTGTTAAAGGCGTAACGAGGCAGGACTGGACCATACTGACTCACTGACTCCTATAAATTCACTCCCTGACCCGATGATCCAAACACTTTTTAATGCTGACCCAGATTAATGCTCCCTGCCCGTTCCCTGGGTCACCTTAGTATGACCCAAACAGACCTACGGTTTCCTGATTGGGCCACGTCTTCAGATATTTCTTCCAGTGTTTTCAAGGTTTACAGTATTTTTAATCCTTATCTGCAGTCCCTTAGTTGGAGTGATTGGAATATCTCTTGTTCCATCTTATCTCCCGACTTTTTTCTTTGGGAAAAAGTATTTTGATGTGTTAAAAGTACTTCCCACGACGCTTGGAATAAATAAATCCGGGTTCCAGCTAAAAATGTTTTTTCTTCCTCGATGGTGAGCAAAAGATTCTTCCGATTCCTGGTAAACAGTGTTCATAATTCAATTTCATTGTAAATGTTTTGTACTTGTTGGTTCTGGTTGAAAAACTGATACTGAAAGTATATGAACTGCATTGACACGTAATTGGTACGATATGATGTAGGTCAGCCAATTCGATAAAATGTTGGAGCAATAAAGCAATCCGATATTGAGCTATCTGACATTGAAGTACACCAAAACGACACATTTCGAGCACATTTTTGTACATATTTCGAGATTGGTCATATAAAGACTCATGAAATTTTGTGAGCATCTTTATCGTCATATTTGTGTGTTGTCTTGTAAAGTTGGTGAAGCTTAAACCTGATATATTTTTTATGTGAAGGGTCAAAGGTCAGACGCTTTTGATTTTTTACATGTAAAATGATTATACAAGACAATTGAGAAAAACGAACGGCGCCTCGAACCGGAAAATGTATTATTAGGAAAGACCAACCCTTCAAGGACATAAGGTCCCCTTCATCAGCGTTAACTAAAAAAGGAGGATAAAATGAAAGGGTGGAGTCAGAAGAAAACGGTTAAAAATATGTGGAATAATACTTGTAAAAATAAAAACTTTAATATAAATAAAAGTTAAATATACGAATGAGTCGAAAGGGAAAGACAAGAGATGAAAATAATTAAATGAAGAGGAGATACGACATAGGCGAATGACGAAGCTGTAAGGGAGAGGCTTTTTATGAGAGAGAGGGTGACAGGACGAGAAGTGGAGATATAGATGAGAATTAGTATGTTTAGAGAAGAGGTCGTTCAAAAGCTTCCCTTTGGAAATGAATACTTTAAAATCAAGGAAATTCATTGAAGTTTCAGAGTAGATGTGAGTAAATTTGGTAGTGGAGTGTAACGAACTTAGGAGTTTTATGAAAACAAGGATGTTTTCAAAACCATGACGCCACAGTAAGAAGCAGTCGCCAATGAAACAAAACCAGTTAAAGGGCTTTAGGGCGCTTTTAGTCAAGGCTTCCTTTTCAGATTCACCAAAAAAAAAACAAGCATAATTTCATCCACATTTTGACCCTATGGTTGTTCCATGAATTTGGAGATAATTGTCACCGTTGAACTGAAATTTGTTACGAGTTAAACAGAGGATAAAGAGGTCTATAATGGTAGTAGTAGGGGTCAAAGGGTTACTCGTTTGTTCAAGAAGTGAGTACAAGCTTTAATACCATCATTAGGAATGGATGCATAAAGCTATTGGACGTCGATAGTGGCTAAAGCAAGGTTGGCCTTTCAATATTAACGAGCTCCAGTTGGTAGAGAAAGTCGCTAGTGTCGCGGAGATAGGATGGCAGAAGAGGGACCAGAGGGACCAGATGGAGATCCACAAAAAATGAGATTCACTCTGTCACAGTGCCAATAGCGCTGACAAGAGAAAGTCCGGGACAATCAGGTTTGTAATTCTTGACAGGATAGAAGATGCCAGGTTTCGGGCGGGTGGGGATGAGGCCCATTTTGAACTTTTCAGAAATATTCTCAGCTTTAATGTGGATGTCCAGACATTTGGAGACGTCAAAGAGAAAGCATTGACTTAGGTCAGAGCTGGGTTTTTGATAAAAGAGTTTGTCCTCAAGGTGCTCATTAGCTTTAGAGATGTAATCAGAGCGGTTTGGAATGACAATAGACCAGCGCTTGTTCGCTGTTTTAAATTACGAAATAATTTTTTTTTTTTAAGCCAAGCAAAGCGTCATATTTTTGTACGGATATGTTAGGCGATATCCTATGGAAATGTTGAGCCGAAAGGTGGATTTGTATCAGTTTCATAAAGTCATCGAGAGGTGAGCAACGACCAGCTGGAGGGTTGACAGTAGAAGGGTCTAGTAGAAGGGGGTTTCAATCCATGAAAAGGGGTATCGCTATTTAGGGGCGGATTGTGATGGAACCATTCTTGAAGGCGGAGGATCCTCGAGAATTTTAGGAAGTCCATTTATAGTATTCAGGAATATGAACTTGAAATTAGATACACAAAATAGAACTGAAAGAGACCTTAGAAAGGAGTCCTAAATGAACCTTTTATGACAAATAGATAAGAATTTATTCAAGAAAAGGTCAGCCTTACCAGCTAAAATAGGTAATCATTTTCTGACCATGGACAAACTTTTTGTCAAGGAAAAAAAAGATTTTGGATTTCATGTGTTTGGGCCAAACGCTAACTCTATGCCTAATTTCAGCTAAATCATTTGTGGTCGACCAAGAAATCATGGAAAATTTGGTCGATCTGATACGGAATTACCCCTATATACTAGGTGTATTTGATAAGTATACGACTAAATCACATTGAAAAGCATTCGCCTCTCTCACCTGTAACTATTGGCAGCGTCTGTTTCGAGTGTGATGCGAAGGGAAGAAGATTGTTCAAGAATTGGGCCGACGGATCCCAACGCTCCGCAATAGGTCTCCTCTTCATCCAAGGAACGATAAATCGTTATAAAGTCCCAGGGGCATTCCTCGAGTTCAAAATCGGTGAACGTGAGTTGGATTCCGTTTTCAGATTCCACTTCGATTAAATATTCACAGAAGGTGTTGTTTGGGTATTCGTCAGGGTAATTGGGCGATGAGAAGCTTCCCTCTGGCTCCGTGAAAAGCCCGCCGCACTCGCCATCCACCGATGACCACCGCAACAAGTTCAGTAGTAACAGGTTGGTAATGTATGCTTCGGCTCCCATCTTCCTTCCTTCTCTTCTCACTCTCTCGTACTCTCTCTATGCCAGATAGGACCAATTGGAAAGCTCCCATCTGTTATTCCGAGATAAAATACGAAAGTTTTCCGGTTTTTTCGTTGGTGACATGGGAGTCACCAGGTGTGCCCAACATTTCGCGTCAGCCGCAAACGCTTATACGAGGGATTCCTCTTTCAGAATGGATTAGCACGTACAGGCAAAGGCCACTGAGGTACGGTATAACGGTCAAAATGAGCAAATACATATGAAACAATGGCATGTGGCTTTATTGGAAAGTTCGTGTATACGAGGGATTCCTCTTTCAGAATGGATTAGCACGTACAGGCAAAGGCCACTGAGGTACGGTATAACGGTCAAAATGAGCAAATACATATGAAACAATGGCATGTGGCTTTATTGGAAAGTTCGTGAGTACACTCTTAAATAATTAACCACAGTAACCAGTACTAAGGGTTAGAAAACTAACAATTTTTACCCCTTAAATCAAAGCTACTTCTAACTTAACAGAGTGAAGGTTATCCAAAAGTTATGTCTTTGGAAAACAGTATTTGCTGCCTTTGTCATTTATAAATTTCCAATCATACCAAATGCCATGGCAGTTCAAGTAATACCGGATCTTTTAATTAATATTGAATAGACCTTCCACTTAGGATTTTGCCCACGTTCCATTAACATCCTGTGGAATTAGAGATTTCTACCTTCCATCGTGCAGGACGATAGTACTCCTATCTCTACGAAAATTGCGAAACAGAGCACAGAAATAGAACTTTTTCTGATACCTCTATGAAGCATTAGTTTTTTCCCTGTTTCGGATTTGCGATAGAATCTGAATATAAAATCGCATTCCCCATGGAGACACCCTCTAAGCTGAACCCTCCTAGCAACCCCCATGCCAGAGTTTTCTGGAAACACCTTGGACTGTGTTACCTCTTTAGGCCAATCTGTTGAAGAATTCAAATGTCTTCCNTTAACTTGGGGAGCGATTTTTCTCAAAAAAGAGAGTAAAATAGGTAACTCCAGTTTCACCCCCCTTTCACTCTGGGAAAGGAGCGAATTTACTCGACTACCAGGGAGTAAAATTTCTCTCCTCCTCTGTGAGCAAAAAAACGCTCCCATCAAAAAGTGATAGGGATGTCATGCAAATACGAAAGTTCTCATATACTGTGTGCCGTTTCGTTCTCGTACAGGTGTTGACCTACCTCTGCCTGTACTGAATACAGCACACGTCAGAGGGTGGACCACCTCTAATAGGTTCCGTAGAGTGTCCGAGATATCAGTCCCTTATTACCTCATTTAATTGAGGTGTGATTGAACGAAGTTCACGGACACTCCCTGTATATTCTAGAACTCCTATGCAGATTAAATCTTACGCGTTCCAAAAGGGTTCTCAATAGGAATATGAGCTTGTTTATGACCTGGACTCCATGAATATTTCTTGAATATGTGGATAACAAATGATGAAGTGTCCGTGTTTACTTATTCCTATAATGAGACTAGGAGAGACATACGTGCGAGGTACTAAACAATCCTGCGAGTGACGATTCCAGGAAAAGAGGGAAGGGAACTTTTGTGTACTGTGCGAAAAGCGAGACCCTTACCTCTGTAACGTATGCCAGCCTATGACCGCGCAAAGTCCAGTGTATCAGTAGAGAGTCAAGGCGGGGAGGAAACTGAAGGAGGTGAACTAAAAAAAATCCATTAACACGTGGAGATGCCTGAATATGGAGGTGAACCCAGTGTTTGGGGTTAGCCAACCCGTGGAAGGGTTCCTTACAGTTTAAATGCAGGATCTTTTCTCGAATGTGCTACCCAAACACTGTACAAGGATAACATCATTATGTGAATGGGCATCAAAGTCCCTCCAATCAAGTCTAATCTCCAAACCTATCCTCCAATCCAGCAAGATTTCAGCTGAAGATCCCTCCCTCGATCCCTCACTCCGAGGTGACTGAAGAGCTCGAACTCGAAGAACTCGAGTTAATACCGATTTGACCGGGGTACTCGGGCTCTTTTGATCGTGGGTACTCTGAAACTGGCCACCTTTCTCTCTCAAAAACATACGGAGGAAAAACGTTATAGTTAGAGGATCTTTTCGCTTCGGTAGTCGTGAGTTTTCCCCAGAACGTGCAAGGTTTTATCTGGAGGTGAAAATCAGCCCATTGTCACTGAAACTACTGTAAAGGGGTTGGACCGGTTGTTTGGCTAACAGTTCTATTGTCTTTTTTTATTATTAGTTTTTTTTTGGAAATACCCTTTTTTGTTTTCTTGAAGTACGCCTTAGTTACTCCCGCTCGAATTAGAATTGGCACGGACTTGATTTCCTGGAAGGGAATTCATTGTAGTGTAATCGGGGCGCGTTAAGGTAAAGTTTTTATATTAACTTAATTAATATTTGATATTTTCATTAATCCAACACACTGCGCCCCGTGCCCGTTACACCTCCATCTAGTGGCCTGGCGAAGAACTTCAAGGTGTTCACTAAAGTACGAGCGATGAGGGAGCATTTGGTGAGTAATAAGAGAGTAAATTCGAAAAGATCACGGTGTGCTCACTTTTTACTCCCCAAACGCTCGGAATTTTTTAAGAGTGTAGGACCTATCCAAGCCCATCATGTTCTTCCTAGTACAAAAGAGAACAGGCTCCCATATTTATACGAGTAGCTCAGACTGCAACGGGGAGCTGTTTTAGGGATGTCTTAGCTGCTAGTTTTATGTTCCAGATGCATTTATTCTCTTCATGGAATGATGCAATAACTTTAAGTAGCAAAGTAATGAAGATACAAGTGCGTCTTATACTCTGCCATGTTTATTCACGTTTCAACAACTGGCACATGACATGAACTCAGGTTTCGGGGTGATCCCGTCCCAATTTTATTTAGGACGCCGTGAAAGGTCTTGCTTGCAAACAAAAGGGAAACTGTCATCTCCTGGAAAATCGTTCCAGCTACTGAGGATGATGGTGCCGCAATCCTTTCCCGCATCCTCAAGAGGGTAACCCGGGGCCCAGTTCAATTCGGACGTGGTGTCGTCGATCCAGCTCCAGGTCGATCCTTCCCTCATGATCCCGAGCCAAATATCCTCGTCCTCGTATAGGTCCTGTCCGTTGAGGATGGAATCGACGATGAAGTCGTAATTCACGTCTTCGGGCACCGTCAGAAGCGTCGACGCAGGGGTCGTGTCCTCGCAGTACCTAACGGCGGAGTCGAACAGGAGGGAGTCCTTCATGACGAGGTAGCAATCGGGACCGTCCTGGATCCAAGTCGTATCCGGGCATTCGTCCGCCCGAAGACGGCAGACGAAGGCCTTGGATGGACGACATTCGTCGTTGCCCCACTGATCCTTCCACATGATCGCAAATTCGTCCTCTTCGAGGAAATTTGGATTGAAGTTGTTGAAGTCGAAGGGGCTTCCGTCCATCCACGTCCAATCGGAGCCTTGTCTTTGGAGCCCGATCCACATCGGAGACGTTCGGCTCAGGCTTCCTGCGTCAAAGAAATATTCATTTATTAATTATTTATATTACTTGGACCAGAAGAAATAGCTTAGAGTCACACGATCCTCTGTGCAATCTGTACATCATTTCGATACTTCATTTTGGCAGATCTTCAAAAATCCAGATTTTTACTCTTAGAAGACACGCCGAAACGATCTACAAATCATGATGGTGATGGTTGCCAAGAAGAACTCTTTGTTAGCTAGCTCAATATGTGGATTCCATATTGGAATTGCGAGTTTCAGTTCCTAACTTTCGTTAAATCGATTAGTACAGTGGTAGGAAATCTGAAGGAAAGAGAGTTCTCGTTGATGACACTCGAAAAGAGAGACAAAGTTTTCTCGGTGAGAATTGTTCACAAATTGGTTTTTGTTTTCCACGTTTTGGCTTAGAAAAGACTCCAACTTCGTGCCTTTCCAGCCGTCCTTAACGTCCGATGCTTCAGCACCGGGTTGTATAATTAGCTATGGCGAGGAATTGACAAAGTTCAAAATTTTCAAAGTAATTTCTCGCCCGAATTCACAAGCCTTCGCATGGATATTAATTAAGATCAACGAAGGGATTTTCCACAGACCAATGTATGCATTTTCGTCGCCGCTGTGAATGCTGGCGACGTTCCCGCCGATCGCTTCGCAGTCGAGCTGAGCATCGAGTATGGGTTTCGGCTCGTTCATGTACATGTAGCACTGTCCGTCGTGCGGTTCCCAGCCGGCACTTACGTCGCACGGCTGCAAGAAGGACTCGTACTCCGCATAGAATCCTCTAATTTCAGAAACATGATTTCGGGGTTGAGCAACACTCTTTCAA
>CAJPEV010002459.1:0-44361 GCA_905338385.1 Darwinula stevensoni | reverse complement strand
AATAGTCATTTTGAAAAAACTCGCTTCGCTCAAACAGTTTTCAAAATGACTATTTTTGCCTTCGGCACGATTTATTTATGCCCAAAATCTGAATTTCCATAAGGCTCGTCCTAACGCTTGGGCTTGGTTGAATTGATTATTTTGGGTTTTGTCCGTTTTTCGAATAAAAAGGCGGTTCTTATTTTGTGGGTAAATAGTAGCACAAGCAGCAGGGATAGTAGTGGATGCCGATAAAAAAAACGCCTTGCACGAATGCCAATGCACCGATGTGCTCCCAAGAGGCGTTTTTTTTATCGGCAGGAACGGATAGCCCGGCGACTCCCAAAAAAAATGCCCGTTGGAAAGACCAAGCGTTTGTGGTCAAGTCCAGCGGGCATTTTTTTTGGGAGGCGGCTGCCATTTTAATTGTTAATTGTTAATTGTTAATGTACTCGTTATCAATGAATTACGCGATTAATCTGCAGTATTTTTACGCTTGCCATTAATAATTAACCATTAATAATTAACCATTAGTAAATCACGCGCTTCTTCATATTGTACAGCATGAAGGACAGCATGTCGGCAGCTTCTTCGAGGAGTTTTTTGGTGGGCTTGCCTGCGCCGTGCCCCGCACTTGTTTCTATGCGGATAAGCGTGGGATTTTTAGCGGTTTGGTGAGCTTGTAAGGCTGCGGCAAATTTGAAGGAGTGCGCGGGCACTACACGATCGTCGTGATCGGCAGTGGTGACCATAGTTGCCGGATAGGCGATTTTTTCTACATTGTGGAGCGGCGAATAGCGCAAAAGGCACTCAAATTCATCTTTATTTTCGCTCAAACCATAGTCCACCGACCACGCTCTGCCGATGGTAAACTTGTGGTAGCGCAACATGTCGAGTACGCCGACCTGCGGGAAACAAACACCAAAAAGCTCTGGGCGCTGCGTCATGCAGGCACCGACGAGGAGTCCGCCATTGGAACCACCCTGAATGGCGAGATTTTCGGGCTTGGTGTAGCCCTTGGCGATGAGGTACTCTGCTGCGCCTATAAAATCATCGAAGACGTTTTGTTTTTGGCATTTGGTGCCGGCTTTGTGCCATTTTTCACCAAATTCGCCACCTCCACGGATGTTAGCCACCACATAGATGCCATTATTTTCGAGTAGTGTGGCGCGAGAAGCCGAGAAAGACGGTGTTACGGAGATATTGAAACCGCCGTATCCGTAGAGCAAAGTGGGGTTGGATCCATCCATGGCGACTTTTTTCTTGCGCGTGACGAACATAGGAATCTTGGTGCCGTCTTTGCTTGGATACCAAATTTGCTCGGTTTCGAAACTATCGGGATTGAATGCAATTTTGGGTGCTTTGAAAGGTTTTACGTCAAAAGTACCCATATCGAGGCTGTAAATGGTATTGGGTCGGAGGAAAGATTGGAAAGAGAAGAAGGCAGTTTTATCGTCTTTATTGCCACTTACGCCACCTACTGTACCTATTTCCGGGAGGGAGACCTCTTTTTCGAGTTTACCATCGAGGGAGAAAACTTTGAGCGAGCTGCTGGCATTGTGGAGGTATTGGCAAACGATTTTGCCGCCGCAGAGGCTGGCGCTCTGAAGCACATCGTCGGAGTTTTCGGGTATGATATTTTCCCAGTATTCTTCTTCGGGTTGGGCGGCACTTACGCTTATGAGGCGGCGGTTTGGCGCTTTTTTGTTGGTCATGAACAAGAGTTTGCCCTCTACATTATCAATGAAATTGAAGTCGCTATCAAAGTTGTCGCTAATAGGCACAAAAGAAGCTCCCGGCTTGGATAAGTCCTTGCAATACAGCATATTACCACTGGTGGTTTCGCTGGCGGAGAGGAGTAGATATTTTTCATCTTCGGAGGTTTCGGCAGAGAAGAAGCGGTTTGGGTGCGATCTGTCGGCAAATATGAGCGGATCGGCGGACTGAGGGATACCCAATTTGTGGTAATAAATGGCGCCAAACTGGTTGCTGGCAGAAAGTTCATCGCCTTTGGCAGGCTCGGGGAAACGGCTGTAGTAAAAACCATCTTTTTCCCAAGCGATGCCGGTAAACTTAGCCCAACGGATAGTATCGGTGAGCATTTGATTGGTTTTAAGATCTTGCACTACGATATTGCGCCAATCGGAGCCCCCTGTGGAGATGGTAAAAGCCATGTAATTGCCATCTTTGGAGATCGATAATTCTCCTAGAGAGCTGGTGCCATCTTTACTAAAAGTGTTGGGATCGAGCAGCATTGCAGGCTCTGCTTGAAGATTATCTTGTCGGTAGAGCACACTTTGATTTTGCAAACCGTCGTTTTTAAAGAAATAGTATTTTCCTGCTTTTTTGAATGGCGATCCAAACTTTTCGAAGTTCCATATTTCATTGAGGCGTGCCAATATTTTTTCGCGATAAGGTATTTGGCTGAGGTAGCCGTTGGTCACGATATTTTGCTGTTTCACCCATTCTTTGGTGTTTTCGGCATTGTCGAGCTCGAGCCATCGGTAAGGATCGGCTACTTTTACGCCAAAATAGGTATCGCTCACCGTAGTGTCACGCTTGGTAGCGGGATAGGTGACGGGTATTTCTTTGAAAGTAAAATCGTCGGTTTTGGTACTAGTTTTTGACATATCGCCGCAAGAGATGATACAGGTAACTGTAAGGATAAATGTTAAGAAAATAAATAAATTGGATAACTGTCGAATCATTAGTAATAGTTTATATGTTAAAGCTAGGAATTATCACACTACAATCATTCCCTAGAAATGAGAAATAAAGCAAATGTACTAGCAACCTGATGATAAAATGCTATTTTTTTGCGGTCATTAATTATATTATTCGCATTTTTGCGCCAAACTACTTAAAGTTCTCCGATATGAAGTTAATAAATTGCCTCAAATTGAGCCTTACTGTTACCCAAGCCATTTCGTCACCCACATTGCTAACGTGGGTATTGCTGCCCCTGCTCATGTTTTCTAGCAGAACGCAGGGATTATTTGCGCAGCTCACCCCCAAAAGCGTAGATGACAGCCTAGCTTCAGAGCGTATTCAACTTCAAGAGCGGAGCGCACTCCAATTGCCTGCAAATATAAAGCTTTTAGACCAAACGCAAGAAAACTTCTTCCGACAATTAGACAATTGGGACTCTATACCCGACGAAATCATACAAAGGTATATATTTACGCTGGCCGATAGGGCAGTCATCCTCGAAAATCAAATCATCACTGACTACCAGAAAAACGCATACCACCTTTCACTTTTGCGCGAAAACCTCGTCGTCTTCAGCAAAAACAAAAAGGAAAATAAAGGCCTCATTGAACAAACCAAAACCGAAATAGCCACAGTAAAAGAACTCGACAACAAGCTCGCAAGTGTAAGAAAAAAAGCCAAAACGCTTACCACAAAGATTATCAATATCTCCAAACTTGAGGTTACTGAAATCCGCTCACAACTCACCGCCGCCCAAGAAGCCTTCGCTACACTCAATGAAATAGCCGAAAACGAAGACTTGGAGCTAGACTTAGCTTCCTTCGCAAAGGCTAAACAGGATAATCTCACCTACTCCCGCGAAGAAACCCATAATACGCCCGCCAATACGCCACAAAAAAACCAAGAAACCCTTCCGGAGCCCACCCCCAATGCCCCTGAGCCCCCTACTACCACCAACCATGTAGAACTTGAGCCTACTACTACGCCTACCAACGCCAAACAATACGCCAAATACAAACCCGAAGCAGATGTGATGCTCTTCCCGCCCAAATCGCCTTGCGCCTTCGCACGCCAAGGTACCGACGAGTTTTCAGGCGAAAAAGTGACTCAACTCAAGCCCGAAGTGCTCTTTCAATACACCAACGACTTCCTCAAGCAATACATAAAAGACAAGGCCCACATTACCGGAAATACCTACATCAGCCGCTTGGGCGCCCTCACCTTCTTGCATATCGACTTTGTTATTCAGGAAGCCAATACCAAAGTCGGCTTTGGTGCCCTCAGCCAAAACGCTATCGTGACGCTCAAATTTGTGAATGGCGCAACCATTACGCTCTACAACCAAAAAAGCGATAGCGGCACCGTGGACCCCACCAACACTTTTACTACATATGAAGGACAGTTTCTGCTCGACAAAAACGCTTTGGTAGCCATTGCTGCCAAAGAATTGGATAAAATACGCGTCAATTGGAGCACAGGCTTTGAGGACTACCCTATCTACAACGTCGATGCGCTTATGCGCCAACTCGATTGCACCAACAACATCGATAAAAAATAAACTTATATGAACATCGATTCTATTTGCGTCAAGGAGTTTGACCCCAAAATCACTACCGCACCGCATATTTTGCCTATTTATGCCACATCCTCATTCTGTTTCGACAACATAGATCAAGGCATAGAAATATTCAACAACATTGAGAGCGGCAACACCTATTCGCGCTACAGCAACCCCACCGTCGATGCCGTAGCCGCCAAAATCGCACAGCTCGAATCGCATGGCTCACCCGACATCCAAGCCGATGCCATACTCACCTCCTCAGGCATGTCGGCTATTTCTACCCTCGCCATAGGCATACTCCAAGCCGGCGACGCCATACTCACCCAAGAAAACCTCTATGGTGGCACCACCGAGCTCTTCCGCGGACTCCTCGAACCCCTCGGCATCACCACCATTTTCATGAATCTTCGCGACCTCCAAGCCGTAGAAGACGCCTTCCACAAACACTCCAACATCCGTCTGCTATACTTCGAAACGCCCTCCAACCCTACCCTCGCCTGCTTACCCATACGCGAATTGGCGGAGCTAGCCACTCGCCACGGCGCCCTCAGCTGCATAGACAATACCTTCGCCACGCCATACCTGCAACAACCTTTGCGCCTAGGCGTCGATCTCTGCGTACACAGTACCACCAAATTTCTCAATGGACACGGCAATAGCATAGCAGGCGCCATCGTCGCCAAGGACAAAACCCTTCTCCGCAAAAAAATATGGAATGCCATGAAGCTCGCAGGCACCAACTGCAGCCCATTTGAGGCCTGGCTCACGCACAATGGGCTCAAAACCCTCGCCGTACGCATGGAGCGCCATTGCAAAAACGCACAAACCATCGCCGAATACCTCGAAAATCACCCCAACGTAGCCAAAGTAAACTACCCTGGATTGCCATCGCACGCCGACCACGCCATCGCGCGCGCGCAGATGTCCGATTTTGGTGCCATGCTCAGCTTCGAGCTCAAAGGTGGCTTCGATACCGGCGTTGCCTTCATGAATCGCCTGCGTTTCTGCACCCTCGCGCCCACGCTCGGCGACACCGACACCTTGGTGCTCCACCCAGCCTCCAGCTCGCACCTACGCGTGCCACCCGAGGTACGCCTGCGCAATGGCATCACCGATGGACTCATTCGCCTCTCGGTTGGCATCGAAAATGTGCAGGATATCATCAATGATTTGGAGGGCGGGTTTTCTGATATGCCGTAGGCATCCGAAGTTTAATAGCATGACCTACGCTATTGGGTTTTACAGCGTAGCTTAGCGCTATGGGGCATTATGGCGTGTCCCCAAAAACCGCCGCTAGGTACTAATACTTAGCTCAGGCGGCCGTACAAGGCGGTTTTGGGGTCGGGCTATCCGTCGCAATAGCTATAAAAAATCGCCTATTTGCCTTATTACTAACGCTTTGGCCTTTTTGCAGGCGATTTTTTATAGCTATTTCCACTACTATCCCTCACGCTCTTGCGATCTATTACCTTATCTTTGCACCAGACTCCACCAAGCGGAACTCCACTTTTTTGAACTCTTGGAAGTAGTCAAAAAGCAGCACGTACCCGATTTTGGCATTGAGCGGTTGCGTGTGCGTGGCTTTGGGATCGAAGGGCAACTCCTCCTCCACAAGGCTACCACCTGCATACTTTATCATGCGGAGATAGGGAGCAGTAGCGTTTTGATCCACAAATGCTACACTGTAGGTCGATTTGTCGTCGCTCACTTGCGTGAATTTGTAAGCCCCATCTTCCGAGCCATCCACCTTCGTCACATAGCCACGCTTGGTTTTGAATACAGTTTTGCCGCCCACCAACGCAAATTTTTCATCAAAATTGAGCAAAAGAATATAATCGCCCGCTTCTACTACCAAGTTGGGGCGATCGCCGGCAGTGAAAAACAACTCTTTCATATATATGCGGCTGCTGCCCGACAAAAACTTCTTGGGGTCTTCTTGCAATGCAGTGTGCTTATCTTGCCACGACACGAGTTTTTTCTCCTTCACGTCTCCCTTTTTGTCTGTTTTTATGTAAAAAATGCCACTGCTCTTCTCCATCATCCCAGGAGATTCTATATCGTAGTACAAGCCGTACAACTGCACGTTGCCTTCCCAATCTATCGATGCCTTTTGGAGTGTGAGCTTGGCATGATCATCGGCTATCCTTACCTCAAAAAGCTTCTTGCCCGTAGCCACCTCTATGCCCAAGAGATATTCGTCCCAATTAGTCGCATCCAACGACTTACGTTTTATCAATTTTGAATATATGACTTCCTTATCTGTAGTCAAAAACTGAGCCGACTCGCGTATTTTATTGCCTACATCGGGGCTGTAGTACCACTCTTTTTGGTACTTATTGTTCGGTATAAAATTGACCATATAACTCGGGATAAAAGAGTTATCCACTTTTTTGGTGAGACTGAAATCCACAAACCCCTTGCCCTCTATAATAGAGAGGGTATTCTCCGGCATATTTTCAGGCTGCCGCCCGGTATTGGTGGTCTTGAATTGATCCATTTTGCGGAGTTTCGACACTATCTCGCCCGATGCCTCAAATACAATATAGAGGTCGTTGTTGCCCTTTCTGAATTTCACTAAAGTGGCCACGCCATCGTGTACTGCCTCCTTAGCAGCCAAGCCTACCTCTTCCGTAAACTCCTTTACGGAAACCACAGTGGCGTTTTGGTCATAAAAAAAGAGTTTGTAGTTGCTCTGAACGGCATCCACATCCGATAATTTAAAAAAACGGAAATATCCGTGTACTGTGTTGCCCTTATAAATGGCACCGGTACCCTTATTGGCTGCTAGTGGAAGTTTGTCTGCGTCGTTAGTTTGCGCAAAAATGTGACATGGTAAAATAAAATTAAGGGTACAGTACAAACAAAAGCTTGTAAAGATTCTAAGCATAAACATGAAATTATAATGATGATAGCAATGTGGATTAAATGAAAAGTCGGCTGGTATTAAAACAAGAAAACATTTAGTGTTTGTGACAAAAACAGGAGGGAACTGCTTCATTCTTAGCCCAAAGGTAGGTGCTTTGCTGTTACAATGCAAGCAAAAGACATATATATTTTTAAAAAAATATTCATTTATTTACAATATGTTTGCCGATTGCTCAAACACAACATTTTTTAAAAAGTGACATGAATGCGGAGCGCCACCTACATCACCCACGGCAGCCGCTCCATAGCTTGCACCTCTATGCTGAGGAAGCCGAAATCGCTCACTACCCTACCTGATATGCGATAGATGCCTTTACCCGTAAAATTATGTAGTTTCAGCGCATCGGGGAAATGTACGGTATCAAAAAAATGCCCCTCGCGGTCTATCCAAGTGCCAAAATTCATGAGATCGCCCTTTACGGTGGTGGTATGCTTTCGGCACACATAGTAACCCAATACGGTGATGGGTTTGCCGATGGATTTTTGCAAAAAAGCCTGAGTAGCCGGCTGCACCATCGCTGTATCGCTATCGCGCAGTAGCTCAAAGGGAGAGCAAAGTGGAAAGCCCAACAACTCCATCTCTTCCAGCGCTTGTGGCGTGTCGCTCTCATCGAGCTTAGGGAGCGTAAACTGCTCATTATCAAAGGATTCGAAGAGCGAAGCCATGCCTACGTTGGTCTTTACATCGGGGCGCATCACACGGTTGCGCTCCCACAACAATTGGCACTTCGACAACCCTGTAAAACGCAGCGCGCCAATGCGTATAAGTATCACCAATTGCGAAGGCGATATCGCCACGCGCTGCACCAAGTCTTCCAGCCCTTTGTATGCACCATGAAGCCGCCGCTGCTCCACAATAGCCATAGCTACCTGCTGCTCCAAGCCTTGCAGATGCACAAACCCCAACCAAATATCTGTACCTGTCAAGCTAGTCTTGTATTCGCTCCTATTCACGCAAGGCGCATGCACCGTGCCTCCCGACATACGTGCCTCATGCACATAATATTCCGTCTGGTAGAATCCGCCGAAATTATTAATCACCGCCACCATAAACTCCACCGGAAAATAGGTCTTCAGGTACAGACTCTGGTACGATTCCACCGCAAAACTCGCCGAATGCGCCTTGCAAAACGAATAACCGCTAAAGCTCTCAATCTGCCGCCATACTTCGGCGGCAAGCTCGTCGCTGTGTCCCTTCGCCTTACAGTTGTCGAAATACTTCTGTTCCAAGCGCGCAAAATCTGCCGAAGATCGCTTCTTACCCGTCATCATACGGCGCATAATATCGGCTTCATCGAGGCTGATATCCGCAAAATGATGCAATATCTTCATCACATCTTCCTGATAGACCATCACACCGAAGGTCTCACCCAGGTACTCCTTGAAAGTATCGTGTATGTACTCAAATCCATTGGGCTGATGGAAACGCTGTATATACTCGCGCATCATGCCCGAGCGCGCCACCCCCGGACGTATGATGCTGCTCGCTGCCACCAAATGCACATACTCTTCGCACCGCAGCTTGCTCAGCAGCCCACGCATGGCAGGACTCTCTATATAAAAACACCCAATGCACTTGCCGCTTTTCAGTTGGGCGCGCACATTTTTGTCTGCTTTGATGGCTTCTATATCGTGTATTTCTACGCTTTTATCTTGGTTGCGCTTCACCCAATCCACCGTTTCCTTAATGTGCCCTAGCCCGCGCTGACTCAAAACATCAAACTTATGGTAGCCCCAATCTTCGGCGGCATACATATCGAAATGTGTAATAGGGAATCCCTTGGGCATCATCTGCAGAGCGGTGTGGTGGCTCAGTGGCTCTTCGCTCACCAATATGCCACCGGCGTGGATGGATAGGTAGTTGGGGAAATCCACAAGCATACCGGCATACTTGAGGATGTGCTTAGCCCATGGATGGAGTTTGGCAAATATCTCCGCCTTTGGGTCGTCGGAGGCAGCATGAGGTGCTTGTGCTGCTGCGTTATGATGTTGATTATCAGCACTTTTTGGCGCCGTTACGGGCTTTTGGTGCGAGGTATGATGGTGCGAGTGATTCATATAAGTAGGCGTCAAAAATTAATTGATATTATTTTTGAAAACGTTTTAAAATTGTAAGTAATCTCCTTACAGTCAATTACTTACAATTTTAAAGCGTTTTCCTTAGAAAAAATAATGTCGATTAATTTAGCCCAACGACTTGCGACACATTTTGTGTCAAAGATACAAGACTTTTTTGAAACAAAAAATTTATTTTCACTTTTTTGCCACTGCCTGTCCCGATTAATCGGAAAATTGCACTGCCTGCGGGGGTGTGTAAAAAGGCAAGAAGCAAAGGGCAAAAGGCAAAAATGTAATTTTGTGCCGTTTATTAATTCGAACTAATGCTCTAATTCAGAATGATAAACCGAAAATACGGAATATTTTAATCATTTGTAACGTGAATTGCCCTTTGCTTTTTTGCCCTTTGCCTTTTTACACAACCCCAAATTTTCACAAATCCGGAGGCACTTTGCGTGTGGTTTCCCGCAGATATACGCAGATTTAGCTGCGCGCAGATATACGCAGAACTCTTTTCACTCTTTCACTCCCAATAGTTCCCTTTCATAACATGTTGGGTGAAATAGTTTATTTCCATCGGTGTAAATAGCCAGCGTACATATCTCTATTCCAAATTTATGCCCATTCCTAAGCCTGTGAAACATAACTCGAAAAAACTGTTGCGGTTGTAGTGTGCCCCGCAGCAGGGATAGTAGCGAAAATAGCCCTTTTTGTGCCTTTTTCCGTAAAATTACGAACGAAAACCAAGCCGTTGCAGTGCTACGTAGCTACCCCGTCTACCCAAACGCGAAGCGAAAAAGGCACAAAAAGTGCTATTGTAGCGGATAGCCCGGCGAATCAAAAAAACTGCCGATTCTACTGCCTAAGCGTTTTTGACAACACAAAATGGCAGTTTTTTTGAGGCGGCTGCCCAAATAATTATGAGTTATGAATTATGAACTATGAATATGCTCTATCTTTGCACTTCACAATCATTGGAAGTGCAAATGCAAGAAGTATCAATACCTATTACAAGCGGTCACAAACGTATCCCGGTGCACATTATTTCGGGCTTTTTGGGGGCGGGAAAGACGACTTTCCTCAACGAAATCATCCGTCAGCGGCTGCCGGAGCGCATTATTGTGATTGAAAATGAGGTGGGCGACACCAATATAGATGGCGCGCTGGTGATGGAGGGCACGGAGGATGTGCTGGAACTGACGGCGGGCTGTATCTGCTGCTCGCTGAGCGATGACTTGGCGGAGGTGCTGTATGACCTTGCGCGGCGGAGGCATGAGTATGACCGTTTGCTCATTGAGACGACGGGCATTGCCGACCCTGCGGCGGTGATGCAGGCGTTTTTGGGCAATCTGGAGATGGAGCAGTATTTCCAATTTATCAATGTAATCTGCCTTGCCGATGCGCGCCACCTCGAGGATGCGCTGCGCGATACGGATGAGGCGCGCCGACAATTGGTGATTGCCGATGTGATGCTGCTACACAAGACGGACTTGGTGCAAGCCGAAGATGTGGAGCGCCTGACGGCAGTGCTGAAGGGGATAAACCCTATGGCGGAGGTGTTTGCGGGCGCGCGTGGGAAGTTTCCGGTGGCGGAGATACTTGCCATATCGACTACCGAACTGGAGGGCGCGGTGCAACAATCGGCGCGGGTAAATAGCCAACACAAGCACCAACACCATGATATTGTGTCGTTTACGCTGACTTTTGATAGGGAATTTGAGATGCGCGAGCTGCATTACGAACTGACGAAGCTGCTGCACTTGTACCAACACCAGGTGTATAGGGTGAAGGGCATTATTGCGGCGGAGAACTGTCCGGTGAAGGTGGTTTTGCAGTCGGTGCGCGAGATGCTCGACTTTTCGGATGGTACGCCGTGGCGTGCCGATGAGGTGCGTCAGAGCAAGATTGTGTTTATAGGCAAGGGCGTGAGCCGCGAAATTATAGAGAAAATATTCACGCGGTGCCTGCAAAAACCGGTGGAATTGCCTATCACTGCGGAGCGTTCGATGGCAAAACGGGTGAATACGCCTGTGTTTAAGCCAAAATTCTAGCAGCAGTTCTCATTCCTTAGTTGAAATCAATCTCGGTATTATCCCCAATATTGAGGCTCAGGTTTTGTCCGTGTATGGTGGCGTCGCTACCGATGACGGAGTGCTTGAGCACGACCTCATGAAGCCCCGCAAAGTTACCGATTATGCTATCTTGTATGATGGAAGAATTGATCTCCACATCGTCGCCGATGGATACATTGGGTCCGATGATGCTATTGGTGATGCGGCAATTGGTGCCAATGCTCACAGGGTGCACGATGATGGTGTTTTCGAAGTCGGGGAAGTCAAAATCGTCGCTATAGCCTTTTTTGCCGAGTAGCATGGCGTTGGTTTCGAGGAGTACCTCTTTGCGCCCGCAGTCGTACCAATCTTTTACCAGGAGTACTTTCATCTGTGCTTTTTGCTCAATCATACGCTGAAGCGCATCGGTGAGTTGAAACTCACCGATGGTGCGCTGGTCGTTTCGTATATTTTCTTGGCAAGCATGGAGCAATTGCCTTACATCCATTATCTTATAGATACCCACTAAAGCCATATTTGACTTGGGTATTTTGGGTTTTTCAATCAATTTTTTCACGAAGTTGTCTTCATCAAACTCCGCCACACCAAAGTCGCGCGGGTCACTCACTTTTTTTACGCCTACGCAGTTATGTGGACATTCCAGCATCAAGCGGAGATCCACATCGAAAATAGTATCGCCAAAGGCAATAAATATTTCTTTTTCATTTTCGATGAGGCTTCCTGCAGAATACAACGCATGGGCAGAGCCTTCACGGTGCTCCTGCACCACAAATTCTGCATTGATTTGTGGGTAGTGTGTCTCTATAAAAGCTCGTATTTTGTCGCCTAGATAACCTATTACGAATACAAAATCGGTGATACCGACTTCCAAAAACTTGTCGATTATAAACGAAATAATGGGCTTACCGGCCACCGGCATAAGCGGTTTGGGTTGAGTATATGTGTGTGGTCGCAATCTTGTGCCGACTCCAGCTACCGGTATGACAACTTTCATAAAAAATGTTTCGTATTAATGAGCGAATGAGAAAGGAGGGGTATTGAGTATACTAGCTTTGGCTGCAAAAGTAAAAATATAAATACAAATCCATTCCAGTCAGCACTATTTATTTACAATATACGATTACCTTTGTGGTTTCGTCTAGCTATTTTTTCATTATTATTCAAAAACTATGAAAGTTTTACATTCTTTTCTTGTGATATGCTTTTTTATTGCATGCACAACCCCATCGTTTGCTCAACCGGAGAGCAGTCTGCTCGACCAAATAGGTGGCGATGAGTCTATCATCTACACTACGGCCACTTTCAAAACCAATAGGATAGTGAATGGTCACTCCATCGAAAACACAGCAAAAGGTGTTCTAGATTTTAAGATTTCGCACCGTTTTTCGCCTATTCGCAATGGTATTTATGACCTTATCGGACTGGATGGCGCCGGCATCAGGTTTGGCGCAGATTATGGCATCACCGACCGACTTATGGTGGGTATAGGTCGTAGCAGCTACGAAAAAATCATCGATGGATTTGTGAAATACAAAATACTTCGCCAATCTACCGGCAAAAAAAATATGCCTATCACGCTTTCCTACTTGGCTGATGTGCAGGTAAAAACCATCAAATTTGCCGATGAAACTGCTGAAAACTTCTTTTCTGACCGCTTATACTACACACACCAACTGCTTATTGGAAGAAAAATGACCGAATCTCTGTCGCTCCAATTGATGCCAACTTTGGTGCATCGCAACCTAGTACCCACCGATGACGAGAAAAACTCCGTGCTTTCTCTTGGGGTAGGCGGTAGAATAAAACTCACCAATTGGGTGACTTTCAACGCAGAGTACTACTATGTGCTACCCGACCAAATCAACGATAAATACACCAATTCACTCTCTTTGGGCTTCGATATCGACACAGGTGGGCACGTTTTCCAGTTCCATGTAACCAATTCACCTTACATGAACTACAAAGGGTTCATCACCGAAACACAAGAGCCTTGGTTCTTCAAAGATGACGCTACCGGCAAAACCATGAGCGGACTTCGCTTGGGCTTCAATATCGCTCGTGTATTTACGATTGTGAAGCCAAAGGCGCTCAAGTTAGATTAAAAAACACCATTTCACATGGATTTTTTCTAAAGATGGCGTATCCCCACCAGCCCTTTTACAGCGTAGGTAGCTTAGTGTTATCCGCGGGGCTGGTGGGGTCGGGCTATCCGTTCCAATAGCCATAAAAAAGTGCCTCAAGGTTTACTGCAAAGCTTGGGCAGTACAGCAAGGCACTTTTTTATGGCTATTTCCACTTCTATCCCTTACGCTTTTCGATTTACGATTTTTTCGATTTACGATTTTTTCGATTTACGATTTACGATTTTTTTGATTTACGATTTTTTCGATTTACGATTTTTTCGATTTTTGATTTTAAAAATCCGTTCTAATCCGTTTCATTTCGCGCAAGCGAAATATCCGTTCTAATCGAGTACACGCAATGAGGAAAAATCCGTGACAAATCCGCCTAATCCGTCTCATCCGCGTTCGGATCTCACACGCAATGAGGAAAAAATCCGTGACAAATCCGCCTAATCCGTCTCATCCGCGTTCGGATCTCACACGCAATAAGAAAAAAATCCGTTCTAATCCGTTTCATTTCGCGTAAGCGAAATATCCGTTAAAATCGAGTACACGCAATAAGGAAAAATCCGTTCTCATCCGCCTAACCCGTCTCATCCGCGTTCGGATCTCACACGCAATCATAGAAAAAATCATAACCCCATCATAAAAAACATAAAAATCATTATCCCCGTCAACACGCAGTATCAGAATACATGAATGTAGAATACATGAGTTTAGAATTTTGAAGTCAAAAAACATGACCAACAGACAGTTGTTTTTCCAACATATAGCACAGACCTCCACAGCCCCTATGGCACTCGAAATAGCGCGTGCCGAGGGGCTGTACCTTTATGACACTACCGGCAAGGCGTATTTCGACCTCATATCGGGCATAGGCGTGAGCGTACTTGGGCATAGGCACGAGGCAGTACAACACGCTGTGCAACAGCAACTTGATCGCTATTGGCACACACTCGTCTATGGCGAAATGATACTCCAGCCCCAAGTGGCACTCGCTACCTTACTGGCAGAAAAAACCAACCACCAGCTCGATGCAGTTTTCTTCACCAATAGTGGCTCCGAAGCTACCGAAGGCGCCATGAAACTCGCCAAAAGATACACAGGAAGAGCCAAGATATTCGCTTGTCCCCATGCCTACCACGGCAGCACACAAGGCGCAGCCAGCCTCATGTCGCCCACCTTCTTTACTGATGCTTATCGACCCTTACTGCCCAATATCCACCATATTAGATACAACAACTTAGCCGACCTTGACGCCATAGATGAATCCACTGCCTGCGTCATAGTGGAGACCGTACAAGCCGAATCGGGGCTCCACAGCCCCAATGCACCTTGGATACAAGCCTTGCGCGCACGATGCACACAAGTGGGCGCACTGCTCATACTCGATGAGATACAGGCTGCCTACGGGCGCACAGGCAAGCTCTTCGCCTATGAGCATTACGGCATCGTGCCCGATGTGTTGCTGCTTGCCAAAGGTTTTGGTGGAGGCATGCCTATAGGTGCATTTCTCGCCTCAAAAAAGGTGATGGATGTGCTCTCTTATGCCCCTCCGCTAGGCAATATCACTACCTTCGGTGGTCATCCGGTGTGCGCTGCGGCGGCATTGGCTACCTTACAGACAATCCTCGCCTCCAACCTCATTGCACAAGTGCCCGTTAAAGAAAAGCTTTTCCTTGAGCTTATGGTACATCCCGAAATAAAAGAGGTGCGTAGCGCCGGACTTTGGCTGGCGGTGGAGCTCCACGGCGGATTCCCCAAGGTGCTCGATGTCATCAAAAAATGCTTGGAACGCGGCATTATCACCGATTGGTTTCTATTCAATGATTGTAGCTTGCGCATTGCACCACCGCTCACGATTGAGGAGGCGGATATTCGGTGGGTGTGCGGGGAAATATTGGCGTGTATGTGAACCGAGTTAATACTAAAGTTCAACGACTTTTTCATAAATAGAAACGCCCTTTTTTGTACAATAAAGTATATTTGCTAGATCAACTACTGGCGAACACGATACTTTTTCATGCACTTGATTCCACCAGAGAAGGGGTAAAATGTCCTCATTGTGGCAGTTTTCATCATAAACGCCATGGTTATCATAATAGTAGTGAACATCGCTATCGTTATCAGTGCAAAAGCTGTTCAAAATACTATGATGATTTAACCCATACAATATTTGAGGGTCATCATCAGCCGCTAAAAGTGTGGATAATTTGTCTGTATTTAATGAGTTTGAACTTGTCAAATGCGCAAATAGGGAAAGAATTAGGGCTAAGTGGTAATGACATCCACGCCATGACGAGTATTTTACGAGAAGGGGTTTATGAAAAACGTCCACAGGAGGAATTGGAAGGAGAAGTTGAGTTTGATGAGTTATATTTGATAGCAGGACATAAAGGAAAGCCCTCAAGTGTAAAAAAAAAGGGCGAAAAGGACGGCGGCGACGCTTGAAAGGCAAGCGAGGTCGTGGAACTGCACAAGAAGATAAACCGCCCGTTTTGGGTATGATTCAGCGCAATAGTTGTGTGATTATTCGTATGTTGGACAATGTGAAACGAACTACGATAGAGCCGATAATTCGAGCCTTTGTTAAAACGGGTAGTACTGTTTATACCGATGAATATAATATATATAATTGGTTATCAAGTACATATACTCACAAAAGGGTCAACCATAGCGCAGGTGAATATGCCAGAGATGAGGATGGAGATGGTAAACATGAAGTACATGTCAACACGATGGAAGGATTTTGGTCGCTTCTTAGACCTTGGCTTAGACCACATCGGGGGATTTCTCAAGAAAAACTCCCTTTTTATTTAGCTTTCTTTGAATTTTTACATAATATTAGAAAAAGAGGACAAATCGCACTTGGGGCTTTGATTAGCCTTCTGCTAGCAACTTGAAATCATAATTGAGCCTAAATGAAATCAGCATGACTAATTGCAATGGATTATCTTTCGAATAATTTCTATAATCTATGGTTGCTACTTCATTCATAATTACTTATAGTTTTACAATTTGATCCACTCTCGCGAATATCCATTCAAAAAATCCTTTACTGCCAGTCGGCGTTTCCCTTCCATTTGCACCTCATCTGCAAGGATATAACCACCCTTGCAGGCAATGCGAAGATAACTTTTGCCATCGCTCACAAATGTCCCGATGCGATGCGATGGTTTTATTTCCTCCATACGCACTGACAATATCTTGAAGATGCTCTCATCCAATATCGTGAAGGCCCCCGGGTATGGGCTCATACCGCGAATAAAA
This sequence comes from Darwinula stevensoni, assembly GCA_905338385.1. Classification (NCBI taxonomy): domain Eukaryota; kingdom Metazoa; phylum Arthropoda; class Ostracoda; order Podocopida; family Darwinulidae; genus Darwinula; species Darwinula stevensoni. Next base: position 27,664 of record CAJPEV010002459.1, on the reverse strand, counting down.
TTAAATACTTTCCGAACGGGTTTATTGAAATCAATGATACAATCGTTGGTGAATATCTTGGGGGCGAGCGTAGCCTTGGCATGTGATTGTGGGAGCAACTTATATACACCTCGCTCAATGGCTTGCACCGTGCGTAGTACCAATTCAGCGCCAATGGGCATCATTTTATCGTGTAGTGTGCCGGCAGTATCGGTGTCGAGTATGGTTACTTTTTCCCTGAAAAACACATCGCCAGTGTCTATTTCGTGTGTGAGACGAAAGGTGGTTAGCCCGGTTTCCTTGGCGCCACTTATGACCGCCCAATTGAGAGGTGCTGCCCCTCTAAACTTAGGCAACAATGACCCATGCAGATTGATGGTGCCATTCGGTGGCATATTCCACACCACCTCTGGCAGCATACGAAATGCTACTACAACTTGCAGATCCGCCCTCAAAGCCCGAAGTTCTTCGAGAAACTCTGGGTTCTTGAGCTTTGGCGGCTGCATTACCTTCAAGCCCTGGGAGAGTGCATACTTCTTCACCGGCGACTCGATGGTGCCCAAGCGACCACCGGGCTTATCGGGCATAGTGACTACACCGACTACTTCATAACCATTTTCCACCAAAATCTGCAAAGAAGGCACTGCAAACTCCGGTGTACCCATAAACACTATACGCATCTGTAATTTTTGGTGCAAATCTCACCTTTTTTTTGAATGTTTCCGAAAATTCGCGCTGAATTAATTTCCTTAACCGCGTCCTAAGTTCTGCAAAATTATATAAAATTTTTCACAATTGCAATTTCATCAAATAATCCGTTTGCACTTCATCGCCCAAAACAAATAAGTGCGTATCAAACTCAACGAAACCATTTTTCTTATAAAAGTTTAAGGCGCGGGTATTCTGCTCCCACACACCCAACCAAACATATTCCATATTTTTCTGCTTAGCAATTTCAATGGCTTTTTGGTAGAGCACCTGCCCAACCTTTTTACCATGAAACGCTTCAAGCACGTAAATCCTTTCTATTTCCAGTGCTTTACCGTCATTTAGTTCGGTTTGTGCTGGTCCGAAATTGAGTTTAAGGTAGCCTACCACTTCGTTTTCTAGCGAAGCGAAATAGAAGACCGAATTTTCGTCAGCAAGCTCACACGCCAACTTTTCGGCAGAAAATTTTTCTTCTAGGTACTTTTGCATATTCGCCTCAGAATTATAAGGCGCAAAAGTATCAAAGAAGGTTTGCCTGCCGATATTTTGTAATTCTTCAATATCAGAAAGGGATGCTTGAATGATTTTTATTTGTTGAGTTTCGCTCATTTCTTCTTGAATGTTATGCTGTTAATCCAAAGATAATCATGGATAGTCGGGTCAACAGCAAACACCTCTCCGGTGGCTTTGTTTTCGATAATCACAAAATCGTGGTCTCGAAAGAACGACGAATCAAAATATGGATGAACGTTGACACCCCAAATATAGATTTGCCCGATTTGCGGTTTTGCGCCCCAATTGCCAGACAATCCATTTTTCTTCAATAAATAGTTGCAAGACGTTGCAAAGAAAGCAGCATAACCAATGCAATTAGCTCCTTTCGTTCTGATGAGCTGATTGGGGTCATTTTCACTTCGACTTGAGGCAAAATGTAAGTGTTTGGAGGTCAGGGAAAGTGCAAGTTTGATGATTTGTTGAACATCAAGGTTGGTTTGCCTCTCAACGCTTGTATTGAAATATTCAATGAGTTTATCGTTTGTTGCCGGAAAATTGGCACGTTGCCCAATAGATTGATAATCAACCAAATATCTATAAATAAACCCTCGGAACAACAAAGTAGCTGCTAAAAAAATGAAAAAAACTTGAATTGTGCGTTTGATGAATTTCATGAAAATTGATTAATAGTTTCCGACAACCTCTCTACAAAACCGAGTATTAGAACACGCATTTATTCTTATTTCAAAAATTCACGCAAATCTATTTCTATTAAACTACTATCTTGAACATCATATAGGGTATTACCCACCAAAAATGCCTTTGACGTCGCATCAATTTTAGCTATTTTTTTCCCTGCATCATCAATTAGCAAAGTCACTTTATCCTTGGTAACAAACCTTAAACCATTAGACTTAAGATAAAAGACACTTATTCCATCCTTTTGAATTGTATTTGCCAAATTCAATTGTCTATCAATTGACAATACTTTATCTTGACTTGTATAAACATACACTTTAGTTGAATCAGATTGTGGAAGACTTATTAAATCTCCCTGCTTATCAGTTACAAACACCTGACTCCCGACAAAAGACAATAATTCGCCGAAACTGCTTTTCTCAAATTTCTTTTCCTTCAACATTTTTCCTGTTTCCATCGAATAAACTGCCATCTTGTTCTTGAAAACCAAAAACAATTCTCCATCGCTTACCTTATTACTTAAAACCGCATCGTGCTTATCTTCCATCATAGTCATAAATTTCTGTTTGCCAGTTTTCTTGTCGAATGCGGCAAAAAAAGGTTTTCCAAAATCCAATGGGCGTTGCCCCATGTATGCCATTCCTTTATTGACCATATATACCATACTGTCATCTAAGAAAATGGAAGATTTACTTGCCACATCATTTGGAAATGGAAATTTCCAAATTACTCTACCATTTTGTCTATCTATTTTTGCCAATTGCTCCTTTGAGGCAAAATAAAAATTGGAGCTGTCTGCTACCGCATTTGACACCAAATCTACAACAACATCATGCCCAGTGGTAAACATGAAAGTTCCGGTAAGTAAACCAATGGCTGCTCCTGCTGCATTAGTTGCGACATTTCTCTTATAATCCTTTTTACCGGTTATTGTATTGTAAGACCAACCCCGGCCTGACTTTATATGAATAGAATGTAACCCTCCAGCTATGACAATTATTGTAGAATCATTGGAATAAAACAAATCATTCCAACCATTTTCCCTATTTATCACTCTTCGCCAAACTACATTGCCGTTATTTAAATTAATTCCTTCCAAGTCATTTGAATACCCACTTGTACTTTTATATTCATATCCTAAACCAATCCGTGACTTCTTGTCAACGAAATACATATTATTTTTGACCTCCCAAAGCTTATTTCCGGTCATGTTATCTAGGCAGAAGCTCTTATTACCATCACTATGAATCAGCGTATTTCCAAATTGCTGCACACCACCGACTTGATATACTATTTTTTTAGTCCACAATGTCCTTTTACTTCTATAGCTATATTGAACTAACTTTCCTTTGTTATTCAGCCACTTTCCATTTTTCGATAAACCCCTCAATTGGACTGTAAAAATTCCGCTAGTTGAATCAATATGAAAGTCATCAATTCTATCCGGAAACACATATTCTTTACCCTTAATAGTCGAACCAGTCCCAAGATTTTTTCCTGCTATTTTTTCTTTGGCAAACACATCTTGCCCTTGAATCTTCTGGATAAAACTACTCCATGAAATAAATAAGATAAGCCCTAAAAACAATATTCTCATATTTAATAATCAGTTATTTAAAGTTAATATTTACACAATAATCTACGGTTTATCCCGCCAAATCTTATCGGCAGCTTCCAAATATTCCGACAAAGCCGCCGACCCAAACCATTTGAATAGTTCATAATTAAAAATCCCTTCTTTCACAGCTCGGTCATTTTGCAACAAACTTTCAGCTTCTTCAAAAGTCGCTACATTCATGATAAAAATACCGCGATAGGTCAAATCATTTTTGCCAAGAGGACCAGCCACTATCAATTTACCTTCTTTCACCAAGAGATTGATGTTCTCCATGTGACCACGAAAACAACTATCCCTAAAAGCCTTGTCGGTCGTTTGGTTCGTGCCGGTTTTAAGGATAACCAAGACATACCCCTTCATCCCGTAAGCATCGCCTCCCAATTTTTCAGCTAAAGCCGGGTCATAATTGGGGTTTGCATTGGTTGAATCCTTTGGCGAGGTCACTTGCGCAAAGGTCATTTGAGCAAGTAATAGCACAAATAATGTTACAAATAATTTCATTGTCCTGTAGTCTTTATTTTTAAACGTTCAAAAACATTGCATATTTTACCAACTTCAGCACAAATGTTCTTACATATCTATATAAAACAAACCCCATCAACGCCACGATGTTAACTATTATGGCAGCCACCCAAAACCGCCTTTTATTTTTTGGCGTAGCTTAGGCGTTGGAATCGGCGATTTTGGTCGCCGGGCTATCCGCTGCAATAACCATTTTGCCTCTTTTTTACCTTCGCTCAAGGGCAGTCGTGGTGGTTCAGTCCCACGATTGCCCTTGTTTTTTGCGCGTAGCCTAGGAAAAAGAGGCAAAATGGCATTTACGCTACTATCCCTGCTGCACGTGCTACCATTTCCGCCTATTTCTACAATTTGCCAAGACACTCAAGAGCAAGGTGATAGCAATTTGTGTGTATTGCATGATATTTATGGCTAGTTTTAATTTAATCGTTAACTACCGTTTAGCAACCTTGTCAAAGATAATCAATATTTCAGGAAAATAAGGACTATGGTGGTGACCACCCACAATGTGGCCTGTACATGGCTCACCTTCCCAGATATACTGCATAGAGAGGATTAATGAAAAGTACAAGTGTATATAATTCAAAAGTTGATTTCTTTCGCCGGAAACGCACCTTTTGCCTTTTAACCTAAAAAGCCTGGCCCACCGTAAATACTAAGCGCGGTATTTGTTTGCCTTGCAGAGGATTTTGCCATCGGGAGCCGTACCGTAAGGATGGATTGTGTATCACAAAACCCACATCAAGGCGCAAAATAATTAGGCTGAAATAATAACGAAGCCCAAGTCCGCTGCCTATGCCTAGTTGCTTGTGAAATCCTGAAATTCTAAATTCGGCATCTTGGTAATCGCCGGAGGTATAGGTATTCCAGATGTTACCTATGTCGGTGAAGAGTACCGTTTCCCAGTTTTTGATTTTATACCGCATTTCTAGGTTGGTTTGTAGGAGTAAATTGCCGGTTTTGGAGTAAAACCCAAGGTTGTTGACAGAAGAATCGGCAGGGAAAGCGCCGGGACCAATGCTACTCGGAGAAAAAGAACGAAGTCCGTTGCTACCGCCGACGGTATACAATTCGTTGAAACCAAAGCTTTCGGGGGGAGTATCGCCTAGTGGCATGGCTATATTGCCTATAAAACGACCGGCAAACAAGAGGCGTTTGGAGAGTTTCCGGTTGATTTGAAAATTGGATTCGTAAGTCAATTGTAGGATACTGGATAGATTGAGATTAGTTATGGTGCTATCAGGAAGAAGGAATTTGCCGTATTTGAAGCGAATGAATTGCCGAAAAAACAAAGGTGTCTGGATATTTTCAGCAAAACGGTTATTGTAAGATGTCGAAAAAAATGGTGCATAATCTAAGCGAGGCGCAATGAACAGTAGTGAGGTGTCACTATTCAAATCTTTGAGTAACTCTTCTTGTAATATTCGCGGTGAAATAGCCGTAGATTGATAATTAAGTACTAGTGGTCTTATTTCTTGTGTCCAATAGGAGTGCTGTCGCGCTTTTTTGGAGATACCGGCGGCTATGTTCCATTCTTTTATTCTTATACCAAAATTCGGAAAAGTGGGTACATCTGTTGGGATTTCCAGGTAATCTATACGATAGTTGCCAGTGGTTTCAAAGGATAAAAGTGGATTCCTTTTGCTTTGTGTTCTCCGCTTGACAAAATACGGCTGCGAAATACCAGCATTTAGGTTGAAAGATTGCAAGAAATTCCCAAGATTACGGTCTTGAATCCATAGGTGTGAATAAGTGGACTTAATATGGAAGGAGGTGGCACGATTCATTATGTTTTTGCGCTGGTAACTGACGCTCGCTTCCCCACCTACGTATAACTGCGGTGATCCTATTGCATTGGCATAGATTTCAACCTTATTGCGCTTGCTTGGTGTGAGAAGGACATTCGCCCGAAGCTGCCCAAGTGTGTCCAATGATTCATATTTTACTTGTATATTGGCGTAGATATTGAGGTTGTTGAGTTGTTCTATGGTGTTTTTGGTGCTGGTTTCGGAATATAAGTCACCCGGGTGTATGGTGATAGCTTTGGCATAGGTATTCAAATGAAAATCCTCTTCGCGATTATAAAAAAAAGTACCATCGGATGTATTAAACACCTTTTGGGGAATGGGTTCGCTAGGATTAAAATTGGTAAATACGTGTACTTCCTTAATGGTGCAAGGCAATAAGGCTTGGGCGGGCATTTGGTTGCGCAAAGCAACTGAAATATCAATTGTTTTAGCGGTTCGGTTGGAATCGGCTTTGAAATAGAGATAATCCGGCGAAAAATTATAAAATCCTGCATTACGCGCGCGGGAAGTAAGCTCGTCGCGCACTTCTACCCACTGGTCTATGCGATAATAAGCATGAGCTGCTGCTTTTTGCCGAAGGTCGGACTGGATATTGAGATAGGTGGACAAAGCATCTTCCCCTTCCAACCATTGTAATCTGTTGATCTTGTAGGGATTGCCTTTCAAATGTACGATGTATTTGACTTTTGCCTTTGGTCGTTCTCTATGTTGCTTTACTTTTTTTTCGAGGGTGACATCTAGCCAACCCATTTGTGCTGTTTTTTTGAGCATAAGCGTGGCAGTTTTATCGGTCTCCTGCTCGGAATAAAGCACGGGCTTAGAACCAAATTTGCGCTGAATCCATGACCCGGGCTTGGTATGTTGGTAAATCCACACATTCAGCCTAATTCCCAAAAAGTTGCGATTGGATCTTGGATACTCTACGATTTCTTTCAGTTGTTCCTTGAGTTCAACGGTGCTAACTTTATTACCTTCTTTCTTGATTTCCAGGCTTGTACCGGTGAATAATAATGCATTGGGGGGCCATTTTTTTCCACCGATACATGAGGATAATAATACGGTGACCATTGTAAAAGTAACGATTTGATGCCACTTGGTGACCACGTCAGGTAATTCTATTTTTTTAGATTTTATAACTTTTCGAAATGATATCATATTAAAATTGCAAGGAAAATATCAAGCCGGCACCTGATTTTGGGTTTTGAAAATCCTGAAAAAACTCAGAGTCTTCTGCTCCAGTAAATCCTCTGATTTTCCATTTGCCACTTGGATGTAGGAGATATTCGGCATTAAAATTACGCAAAATGGTTTCTGACTGTTGTGCAATCGGAGAGCCTTCAACTCGAAACACTAGTCGGTTGTTGAGCAGCTTTTTGCTAATGGTAACGCCTAGTCTAGAACCATAAATGGTGTTGATGGGGGCAAATTTGACTTCAAAAAAAGAATTGTCTTTAACCAAATTATTGAGTTGTCGGGCAATAAAACCGTTTACGTTTAAAATATCACCTAATACATTATTGAAATCGTTGTTGCCATAAAATCTACCTAATGACAACAACGAAATGGCGTGATTGGTAGCGGCTCCGGGGTCTTTATTGATACCCAAAAGTGCTGCTTCTATTTCCGAGTCGGGCGTGTTTCCAAAAGTAGTTCCGTCAGCGGCGTTATCGCTAGTGGGATATGCAATGGAAAATCTTATGTCCGGCTTATTCGGGTATTCAGTGATATGAATATTCACCAAAAAAGTTGGTTTTTCTTGGGTCCGTCCGGATGAAGTAGAGCTAAACGGCGGCAACGCCTTGATAAAGTATTGTGCATTCAGTTTTAATTCGGGTTCTAGCGGATTGCCATACCAAGTAATCGTGCTGCCATTTTCCACTCTAAACTTTCGGCTGATAAATTTGGTAGGACTATAAGCATATTCGCCTTCCGTGATGCTATAGCTACCGATTATGGTCATTGCTCGCTCGGCTGTGCGGGTTAAAAGCAATTTAGCAATGCCTTTCCCTGCGAAATAGTCGCTTTTCAGCGGGCTTAACTTCATATGTAATGCCAGATTCGCATTGTCTTCATAGACTAAGTTGAGGTTGTATTTTTGAGGAGGAACTGCTGTCTTTTCGGCAGTACTAACTGCCGGAGCATCGAAAACCACTAGATCACTTTCAGCTGTTGAAACATTGGAGTGATAGTAATTCAATTCAGATTCGGAGGAAGGAGAGACCTTGAGATTAATTTCGGGTAGCACACTAGAACCACCCACTGTGCCTTCAATATCAGCGAAAATCTTTCCGGTGTATTCGGATGAGGAATTTTCGTCGTGATGGAGTACCAAAACATTGTTTCCACCAAATACCAAATCAATTTTTAAATGCTCGAAATTATCCCATTTTAAGTGCCCGCTAAGTGTAAGTGCGTGGTCGTAAACATCATTAATAACCCAATCACGCAGTTTGATGGAGTCATTTTGAAAAACTAAAGCATTACGCTTGAGACAGTAGTGTACATTGTTGGCTACAGGCGTAATACATAAATTGTCAAAGTCAATTTTGCCTTCCCAAGACAGCTTGGTCAGACTGCCGTTCAAATCAATCCGTCCATTGGCTTTGCCTTGCAAGGTACTGAAATTATCCTGTGTAAACGGTTGCAAGCTATTCATATCAAAATGAGACAAGACCAAGGTAGCATCTACACTGTCGTTGGTTCCCAACGTACCGGAGGCTTGTAGGTATCCTGATTGCTGTAGGAGGTGGGCATCAAAAACTGCTTTATGGTCCGTTGGATTGACGGAGGAGGTATTATTGGCAAGTGTTACCCTTAGTTTCCCCAAAGGAATATTTGCAAACTCGAGGCTATCCACCGTCATTTTTCCATCCAGCTGCGAACTGCCTTGTAGTAGGGAAAGCTGACCGGTAGCTATGCCTTTGTTGATATTTTGTTGTTGTGCAAACAATACCGGTAGGTTGGTTAGGTCAAATTGATCCAGATTGACGTAGAATTTTTCCTTGAAATTTCCGGCTAAGCTCACAGATTGTTGTCCATGACTTAAATTACAGTGATTCGCTACAAGGTCTCTCGCCGTATCGTACCAATATAACACATTTTTAGGATCTGCCGCCCACCTCTTTGATGCCAATATCTGCTCCGGCAATAGACTGAAAGCATAACCCGCTTGGGTATTATACAAATAAGAACTGAGCAAAGTATGGTTCCGCTGTAGGCTATCAGCAATGCCCAAAGCCAACAATATACTATCTTGCACAGTCTTAGCATTCAATTCCACATTCATTTTGCCCAAAAGCTTATCACTGCCAATATTGGGTAGGGATAGGCGAAGCGCTATATCATCATCATCTTGAGCCATATGAGCAGTAATGCCCACTCCGACAATATCTTTAACAGAAAAAGTATCCGTTTTTAGGTCAAAATTCATCTGATTAGCTAAGGCATCTATGGAACCTGTCATGCTGATTAGCTCCGGGAATCCAAACTCAGGAAATAGGGCTTTTGGCAAAAACAACTTCGGGCGCACAATCGCATACATCTTAGTTTGAGTAGTCGCCGCTACTGTTCTTGGCATAGGTTGAGTATGTGCATTCTTTATAATAATCTGCTCTAAATGAGGCATTAAGTGTAACAGGTCAAGGCTGCCGGCAGCGTTTAAGGTCAACCAATTGCTTTGTGCGGTAATCTCGTCTAAGGCTTTAGAGAATAAAAACTTGCCGGCAACCTCCCCGGGGTAGGTTGTCCGATGGAATCTGCCTTCGGTGGAAGTATCAAGGGTACTTGAAGAAGTTTCCGAAGCATCATGCACAACTACTTGATTGTTCTCGAAGCAAAATTCGCCGCTACCATACAATTCGCCATCCTTCATCTTATCGAGGAGAAAGCTATCTAAAGTAAGACTACCTACCGAAGTCATGCTAGTTATTTGCCCATTTAGTGGTTGCTTAAAGGTTATTTGCCCCGACAAATTGGTTTTCCTGAGGCACATAGTTTTCAGGTTCGCAAGCACATTTGCTTCAACATCGATTACCTTTAAGGTGCTGTGGAGCCATAATTCAGGGCTTTTCAAGGCAACTTGGAGGTCCTGCATGGCGGTATCTAGGCTACCAGAAATCGCTAAGTTGAGTCTATTCAGTGACTCAAATCCCAAGGAGTGCAAAAACGTATCTGCCACAAAAACATTTGGCTCCAATCGTTTGGTGGTAATATCAAAACTGATCCTTTGCGCCTGCTTCACAATACGGCTTTTCAAACTACCACTATCGCCAACCTTAGGTAAACCTATATCAATAGTCCAGCCATCCGCATTTTGCTCGATATTACCTATCCACAGACTATTTTCGGGGAATTGCAGCCAATTTAAAGCAGAAACAGCAGGCACCCACGCTTCCAACTCGGCTTTGGTAAAGGAAAGGTCATTGAATTGAATATTGGTTACCCCTCCGGCAACATTGCCGTTCAAGTGCATTTTCAAGGCATTCGAGTCACGCAAACCCACCACCAAGAGTTCAAACCCAATCGAATCTGCTACACCCATCACTTGACCCTTCACCTTGATTTGTTGAGGCAAAGTAGCACTATTGGGCAAAGTGCCTCGCGGCAATAGTTCAGCTACAAGTGCACCATTGCCTCTAGCATTATCCACAAAGGCTTGAAATGCCCGTTTTTCCGGAATATCCAAGTCTTTATATTGTCCCTTCAAAACTGCCGATATGGCTTGGTTACCCCTCAGAAATTGTCCAATCCAATGCACATCTGCTGTAAATATCCCCCCCTTCCAATAAAGCTCCCCAGTCAGTACATCATTTGGTTGTACTGTTGTCGGCACCTCCACCCACGCACCAATATCATCCATTACTAGATGTATATCGCTAAACTTTAAATCACTTTTCATTTGGTCCACTTCGGTATAATTGGTCAGCTTGCCGGACACCTCTATCGAAGAACCAACTTCAGAACCAACCTGCAATTCGGACATATTTACCTCCTTTTTGGAGAGATAAACGTTTCCTTTCATCTCAAATCGCTTGTCTTTTGCCCCGTATAAATCCTTTACATCAGCGAATCTTTGAAGGTCAGACCAATGCATAGAACTGGTTGACACCTTCAATTGCAACTGTTCAAAATTACCGACTGTATCAAAGAGCATCCGGAAACTCCCGTCTAATTGCGCCTTATTCATGCGCATAGCAAACTCCCTGACATGATAAGCATCCGGTGTAAAAATGATATTACTTTGTAAATCAAGGAGTTGCAAGCCACTTTGTTCAGTACCCTTGGCTTGTAAAATCTCGACCAATAGGCTGTCTGCCACATTCCAACGTATATTTTTTGTCTGCAAAGCCAATCCTTCCACTGCAATATTGTTTGCATCAAAAATTGCACGATTTTTGCGTTCTGCCGCTTTGCCGGAAAAATACAGAAACCTTGCGTCCTCAAAAGCTGATTGCAGGAGCGTATAATCGCTATTTTGAATATCAATCTTACCTACAATCGCATCTACATGCCTAGGCTGAATACCTAAAAAAGTGCCGCTATCCTTATTCCTTAAAGTAATATGTGTGTTTTCTCCGGCAATCTCAGCATTATACGCATCTATACGCCAAGTCGTAAGTTCTGATGAAGGATTCTTCGGAGCAAAAGCCTCCAAGATGAAATCCAGATTGTTTTCCCCTTGAGTTTGCTTGAGATACAGAGACACATCTTGCCAATGTATTGCTTCGAGGACTATTGACTTATTCCAAAGTTGTCGCAAATCAGTTTTAATCTCCAAATGCCCAAGATATAGCAACGTATCCCCTTCTAAATCGCGCACAAACAGTCCAGAAATAGATACCTGATGGGGATAATTCACACGAATTTTACCCAATTGGCACGAGGTACGGAGTTTTTGGGTGAGCCACCTTTCTGCTAAGCGCACCGCAATATCTTGCGCCCCCTCATATCGAAGGCTGAAAAATAGCCCCAATACTGCCAACAGAAGCACCAGCACTACTCCTAAAAAATATTTGACAAATCGTTTGATATACTATCTTTTCCGCAAAGATAATGAAATATTAATATGATTTGAGAATTGCTTTGCAACAAATACAAATACGTTGGCAAAGACACTAGATATGTTTGAGGCACGCGCTTTTCGGGTTTCTTTCTACGAACAAACTCAGCACTTTGCGTTCAAGTTCGATTTTGCAGAATTGATCTACTTTGCGGTGTTCGTGCTTCAATCATATATTGTACTTAGACCACTCGCACCTCAATAAGCGTGAGGGATAGTAACGAAAATAGCCATTTTTGTGCCTTTTTTGTAAAATTACGAACGAAAACCAAACGATTGCCGCTCATTTTGAATATCCACAGCCCAAACGCGAAGACAAAAAAAGGCACAAAAATAGCTATTGCAGCGGATAGCCCGACCTTGAAACCGCCTTTTCCAAAACCCAAGCTACTTACGACTCCCTTAGGCGGTTTTCGAGGGCACGCCAAAATAATGGGTTAATGGTTAGTTGTTAATGGTTAATGTGCGTAAAAATCTGTATAATCAGCGTGCTGCTAAATCCCTGAAAATTTGTGAAAAAACTGCACAAAGAGTTAAAGGAGTTAAAGGAGTCAACAAGCAGCTAAGGTGTGCTTAAGTGGCAAAAAACCACCCGCCCTGACGGGCACCCCTCCAAGGAGGGGAATGAGCGAAGCGAACCCCAATGAGCGCAGCGAACCCCAGATTCGTGAAAATTCGTGCTATTCGTGGCAAAAAAATCACACGCAAAGTGCCACGCATATTCGTGAAAATTTGGGGGTGTGTAAAAAGGCAAGAAGCAAAGGGCAAAAGGCAAAAGGCAAAAATGCAATTTTGTGCCGTTTATTAATTCGAACTAATGCTGTAATTCAGAATGATAAACCGCAAATGCGGAATATTTGAATCATTTGTAACGTGAATTGCCCTTTGCTTTTTTGCCCTTTGCCTTTTTACTCAACCCCCAGGCAGTGCTATTCGTGGCAAAAATGAAATTCTTGCATTAGTGGCATAAAAATTAGTGCAATTCGTGGCAAAAAAATCGTAATTTTGCACACCTAAACAAAAATCAATTCTATAGTATGAAATACAGTATTCTATTTTTTATTTTTCTGGCGTTTTCGGGTGCTGCAATGGCTCAAAAGACTTTGGTGGAAGGCTATACCTACGAAGGTGGCAACCGTGGCTACCTCAATCAGGTGAAAGTAACGGTGTATTCTTTGCCGGAAAATGGCGTAAAAGCAGAGATTTTTACGGATATGGAAGGGAAATTTGCTTGTGAGCTGCCTAGCGGACAAAGTTATCGTTTGTACTTCAAGAAGGATATTTTTCATGAGCTGAATGACACGATTGAGGTTGGAACAGAGAAAATATTCAGGAAAATCAGCATGAAACGGAAGCCGGGTTATGTGTTTGAGGTGACGCTGGCAGAGAGTCGCAGCAACGAAAACCAAATAGTAGATGCCATAGCGGGCACACGTATAGATGTGTACAATAATACCACAAAAAAGGTAGAGTGGACAGAAGAATATCACCCTACGCCATATTTCAAACACAATCTGGAACAAGGAAATCACTATACGCTCCTATTCAGAAAGCAAGGCTATGAGGACAAACAAATCGACGCCCATGTAAATATAGATGGTTGTATAATATGTATTGAAGGTGTGTCGCTATTGCGTCCCGGTGTGATTGACAATCTGACGGCAAACAATACGATGGGGACCCTTTTGGCAAATATTGATATGAAAAAATTGAGAAATTATAAGCCTAGCAATATGCACGACACGGTCTGGGTAAAGACACTGCCTAGCCTTGAGGAAATCGTGCGCGAAAAAGAAATGGATAAAGCTATAAATCAATTGGGCGACCAAAAAGAGGTGAAAATAGCGCAAAATGTGCAAGTAAAAACAACAAATACGGCAATTTCAACGACGTCAACACCTCAAAAAGTGGAGCCTAATACACGGGCACCTGCCGCCTCACCGGTGGAAGAGCCAAACGCTATCCCTGCCCCACGCCGTGAGCAAGTACAATTGCCGGAGGCTAACAATAAGGTAAAACTACCGGAAAAGGAGCAGGCAATTGAAGTAGTAGAGGAAAAAATGATACCGATAGCTATGGAAAAGGAGATTCCGGCTCCCGAGGACACCCCAATAGTAGAATTGAAGGAGGAGGTGACAACGACCGTAACCGCTGAGGGAAGCAACAAAAAGGAGTCCAATATAGGCACCGGAGGAACTTCTACAAGTCCCAATTCGAAGTTTCTGACGCCATTGCCGGATAATTTTACGGGTTACACCATCGAAATAGGCGCTTTCGAAACGCCAATAGACGGCAACGACCAACACTTCAAAAAAAGTGGGCAATTGTACTATAAACAAGAGGCTGACGGCAAATATTACTATTATTCGGGCAATGCAGCATCGCCACAACGCATTATCAGCTACTTCGATGCAGTGGTAAAGCCTCGCTTTGAGTCTGCGCGGATATGCCTATTCAAGGACGGTGTGAAGGAATATGTGAAGTAAACTACACATCTGCTAGGGTCTTGAGCATAGTTTCTATGCGGTTTTCGGTGGTGCCCGTCAGCTTTACACAAGGTACAGCGGTGGTATGCAACAACTTTTCGTACATTTCGAGGAGGACATCGCGGTCGTGCGGGTTTTCGCGCAACGGGTCGGGTGTCCAAGGAAAATCGGGACAACAGATGAAATATAAGTCAGGCAAATGCACATAAAATAAGGACAACAAGTGTGCAGGTATGAAGCCATATTTGTATTGATGCCATATACAGATAACGCTCATATCGGTATCTTCGAAGAGCAACTTTTGGGCTTTGGTTGCGTAGAATTCAGACCAAGCGATTTGCCCTTTAGCCATGGTATTGAGGTCGTCGCGACGATAATTACGCCCTAAGTGCTGTAGGTAGTATCGGGCAAATTCGGGGGAAAAGCAAGTGGAAAAAGCTTTAGCCGCCGCTTCAGCCAAAAGTGTCTTGCCGGTAGCTTCCGGCCCTGTAAATACAATACGCTTAATAATAATAATTTTATTTAGGTTACAACATGCACGATATAGAGCCGTACTACCAGTGGAGAGATGAATATATTGCATCAGAAGACGTGAATTCGCCGTTTTTCAACCGAAAATACAGCGAAACACACTATTCGAAGCGTATATACAATTTCTACATACATCCGCAATGGGATTATTTCGGCTCCGATACGCTCTATATGAAGATCTTATACGTTGACTATGACCACGGTTACGCGCTCATGGAAATGATAGGCGAATGGAATGATTGCCTGTACAACGATATCATGTACCTCAAACGCAAGGTCATCGAATTTCTTTTACAGAAACGCATCTCAAAGTTTATTTTCTTCTGTGAGAATGTACTCAATTTTCATGCCTCCGATGATGCCTATTATGAAGAATGGTACCAAGAGCTCAAAGAAAATGACTACTATGGCTATGTGTTGCTGCTCAACGTGCGTTTGCATGTGGAAGAAGAACTTCTGGGCGCAAAATTACAGAATTATCTGATATTTGGCGAAGATTATTGTGATGTTGAATGGCGAGGTAAAAAACCCAACCATGTATTCGCTATGTGCGAGGAGCTCATACACCATCAGGTGAAGCGCTTAGGCAATGGTTGACGGAGTGATGCATAAGTTACTAACACTAGTCAAAAAAACGAGAAAATGTCTGTCTATTTAGACAAATTACTTGTACTTTCGCAGCTTAAAACAATCTGAGCACAATTTATGGAAAACTTGTTACCGTTGGAGAATAAACCTAAGGCAAAGCACATCGCTATTGCCGGCAATATCGGAGTAGGCAAAACTACCCTATCTGAGCAGTTGGGAAAGCACTTTAATTGGAAAGTGCATTACGAAAACACAGAAACCAACCCATATCTCGCTGATTTCTACGTTGATATGAAGCGCTGGTCGTTCAATCTGCAGATTTTCTTCCTCAATAGTCGCTACCAACAAATCGTCCAAATACAAAAAGGCGAGCACACAGTCATACAAGACCGCACCATTTTTGAAGACGCTTTTATCTTTGCGCCCAATCTCTACGACATGGGCTTGATGACCAAGCGCGATTTTGACAATTATTTCACTTTATTCGAAACGATGTCCACCCAGGTAAAGCCACCCGATTTGCTCATATACCTTCGCGCAAGCATACCCACACTAGTAGAACACATCCAAAAGCGCGGACGCGACTACGAGGGCAGCATCAGTATTGATTACCTCAAGCGACTCAATGAACGTTATGAAAATTGGATAGATGGCTACAAGGACGGCAATCTGCTTATCATCAATGCCGATAATATCGATTTTTATAGCAAACCGGAGGATTTAGGTAAGGTAATCAATACGGTGCAGGGGGAATTGCATGGGCTTTTCTAGTAGATAATTACTATGGCGTGCCCTCGAAAACCGCCTTAGGGAGATTGCGAGGCTTAGTCATTTCGGTAGGCGGTTTCGAGGTCGGGCTATCCGCTGCAATAGGTAAAAAACGCCTCTTGGCTTTTCAGGGTAGCTTTTACAGTCGTTCAAGGCGTTTTTTACCTATTTCCGCTACTATCCCTCACGCACAAAACAACATTTAACACAAACAAACAAGGCTATATGAAAAAAGTAAACTTGTTTCCGGAAGAAAAACCTGCACGAAAACCGCGTAGAAAAAGTTCATTAACTGAATCGAATTTAGAAAAGCTTGAATACATATTGGAAAAAGGAATCCTAGTCAAGCTAGTTAATGAGAGAGAAATGGCCATTCATCAAGTTAAAATGCTTAGGAATTGGGTGTTTTTCCACTTTTTCTTCCTTGCGTTTGTATATTGGCAGTGGGATGCGTATTGGATAAAATATGTATTATGGATTGCCGTGCCAATTTCCCTGTTTAGATTGCTTTACATTCTAATTTATCGGCAGGTGCAAAAAGAGGCGCAAGAAATATACGAGAAGCAAGCGCAAGAAAATTTTAAGGAATGGAAATAAAAAATCAGTTAAAAGTCATGTATTTGACCTAGTTTTGGCTGAGTATAGTATTATATATCCAGCCAAAAGTATGATTTCCAACCTAGTTTTGGCTGAGTATAGTATTATATATCCAGCCAAAAGTATGATTTCCAACCTATTTTTGGCTGAGTATTGAGTATTTCATTGTATCTTAGTGGTTAACAAGAGACATCACCCCACCCGGCACCACACTCAACAACACCAACAAAGCCACAGCAACAGCAATCACCACCTTATAAGCCACTGGCACTTGGATGTGATAATTGTCCGTCATATCATCCGTGAAGTACATAGCCGCCAATATCTTGAAATAGTAATAGATAGAGATAGCCGAATGTAGCACAGCCACCACCACCAACCAAGGGTAACGCTCAAAAGCAGCAGAGAATAAGAAATATTTACCAAAGAAACCGGCGGTAGGCGGTATGCCTGCAAGCGTAAGCATAGATACTGCCATGGCGGCAGCCAAATATGGGTGAGATTTGCCCAAGCCATTGAAGGCGCTGAAGCCTTGCTCATCGCCTTGCTGCTCACTGATCAAGATGAACACCGCAAAAGCAATAATGGTAGCAATAGCATAAGTCGTAATATAAAGAAACAACGCTCCAGCACTGCCGGCTACACCAATAGCCAATATGCCCAACATCAGGTAGCCCGCGTGCGAAATACCCGAGTAAGCCATCATGCGCTTGAAGCTCTTTTGGAATATAGCAGAGAAATTGGCGATAACCATGGTCATGACGGCAATCATAGCGACTACAGGTCCCCAAGTGTCCATTTCCGCAGCATAAGCGATGCTAAACAAGCGATAAAACGCTGCAAAACCCGCTATCTTCACCAAGGTGGACATGAACAAAGTGACCAAATTGGGGCTTCCTTGATATACGTCAGGTGCCCAAAAGTGAAATGGCGCCGCTGATACTTTAAAGCTAAATCCGATAAGCACCAAAGCTATACCGGCATGTACTAGGCTTGCATCACCTTTGTGAAGTGCAAGGGTGTTGCCGATGGTCTGTATATCGAAGGTTGCTGTAGCCCCGTACACCAAAGCCGTACCAAAAAGGAAAATACCCGTAGCAAATGCACCCATAAGGAAGTATTTGAGGGCTGCTTCGTTGCCTCGTAGGTCGTCGCGACGGCTACCTGCCAAGACGTATAATGGTATAGAAAGTATCTCAATGCCTAGGAAAAGCATCACAATATTGTTGAAGCTGAACATCACCACAGCTCCGCACAAGCTAAAAAGGAACAAAGCCAGATTGTCGCCTATGGTATTGCGCAAATTGCGGTGCGAGAAACCGGAAAGTCCCATGATCAAAGCACT
This sequence comes from Darwinula stevensoni, assembly GCA_905338385.1. NCBI lineage: Eukaryota > Metazoa > Arthropoda > Ostracoda > Podocopida > Darwinulidae > Darwinula > Darwinula stevensoni. Next base: position 9,465 of record CAJPEV010002459.1, on the reverse strand, counting down.
TATAACCAAAGCCGAGGTGGTAAAGCCTCGTGCATAGCCATCAAACAACAACATGGAGTTGTACTTGGCTGTCCAATCATCTATAAAGGTACACCCAAGCGCACTGTACGCTAAGGCCAGCAATATGCCCGCTATGCTCAAAAACTGCAACAGGTTCCTCTGACGGTACAAGCCGGCGAACAATACTATAATTGCAGTGACAAAAAGTATAATTATGACGTTCATCAACGAATATTTTTAAAACACGTATTATTTCAGGTTTTTTCAATAACCTTCGGCTTTAGCCGGAGGACAAAAAGGGCGACTAACTTTTTGGGTTTTAACCCCATCCCTTCTCCCAAGCCTTTGTCTGGTGTTAAAACCCCAAAAGGAGAGGGCACATTCTAAACCACCGGCTGAAGCCGGTAGTTATTGAAAAGAACCACTTTATGCTTATGCAATGAGTTAATAAAACCCATTGGATTTTGTAAACTTCCTTTCCAATGGATTTTAAACCATTGGCGCCCGCAGCAGGGATAGTAGCGGAAATAGCTACAATAAATCGCCAACCAATACTGCTTGGGCTTTGCTGAAACACCTGAGGCGATTTATTGTAGCTATTGCAGCGGATAGCCCGGCGACTCAAAAAAACTGCCGGTTCCTACACCTAAGCGTTAGTAATACGGCAAAACGGCAGTTTTTTTGAGGCGGCTGCCATGGGAATTATGAGTTATGAATTAAAATTCTAGTAATTATTAATTCAATTTTATTGTACCAATCCAAGCACCCTTTCAATGCTTTTCATAGTAATATCGTTCAATACCTGCGGGAAAAAGCCGAAATATAGCACCAAAACAGCCAAAACACCGAGTACAATGGTCTCTTTTATATCCAAATCAGGGAAATTGGCGGTCTCCTCATTGGTGGGTCCGAACATGCTCAAGCCATACACGCGAAGCATATACACCGCACCGAATATAATGGTCAAGCCTGCTACCGCGCCCAACCAATGATTGTAATCCCACACGCCGTACAAAAGCAAAAACTCTCCCACAAAACCGTTGGTGAGCGGCACGGCTATACTTCCCAAAAGGATAATTAAGAATAAAGTCGCAAAAACAGGCGCATTTTTGGCGATTCCGCCCATGTCGGAGAGGCTGCGCGAACCGAGACGGCGCTCGATGATATCGCACACCAAGAACAAACCCACCACGTTGATACCGTGATTGAACATCTGTATGACGCTGCCGTGCAAGCCCATTTTGTTCCAAGCAAAGATACCGGCAGCTATCAAACCAACGTGCGCTATGGACGAATAGGCAATCAAACGCTTGATGTCGCGCTGCTGAATGGCGATGATGGAGGCATAAATAACGCCGATGACCGACAAGGTAATCAACACCGGCACAAAGGCAGACATCGCTTCGGGCGCAAGTGGTATAAGCCAACGGATGAGACCGTAAGCACCCATTTTAAGCATGATACCGCTCAAAAGCATGGTGCCGCCTGTGGGCGCGGCTACGTAGGTGTCAGGCTGCCAGGTGTGGAAGGGGAAAATCGGTATTTTGATGGCAAAAGCCGCGAATATCCCCGCAAACACCCAATATGCCGCCGGAGTAGTCAAGTGCACATCGTGCAAAGCTTCGTAGGCGAAAGAGTGATTGCCCGGGGTGTGCAGATACAAGTATATGAGCGATACCAACATCAGCAAACTACCCAAAAAGGTGTAGATAAAGAACTTCATGGTGATGCGGATGCGGTCAGCGCCGCCCCAGATGGCACAGATGAAATAGATGGGTATCAAGGCTAATTCGTAGAAAATATAGAATACCAAGCCATCCAAAGCCATGAAAACGCCCGTCAAGCCCGCTTGCATAAGCAGGAGCAAGCCGTAATAGAGACTTTCGTTGTGGTATTTGCGCAAGGTGCTGCTCACGATGATAAACGGCACCAAAAGGCTGGTCAGCAGCACCAACACCATACTGATGCCATCCAATCCGAGCCTGAAATTGATGCCCGCTTCGGGTATCCACGGCAGATTGACCTCGTGGCTGTACATCGCCGGACCATGAAAATTGCTCAAAGCATAGAGCGTGACCGCCAATTGTACGAGCGACAATCCCAAGGCTATGGTTCCAGCCAAGCGACCGCTCCACAACAACATGCTTAGCGCGCCTATAATAGGTATAAGTATTAAGTATAATGACATATTATTAATTCAGCATTGTCAATAAAATCAGGATAACTCCGGCTACCATGCCTAGCAAATAGTATTCTATGTTGCCATTTTGCATCTGACGGAGGCGGTTGCCGAGGGCAGAAACGCTCTCCCCTACTCCATTCACTAGCCCATCTATAGCCCACGTGTCCATATAATAATGTAAAGCTTTGGAGAGCCACTGTATTGGGCGCACAAAGATGGCATCGTATAACTCGTCAACATAAAATTTGTTGGCGAGCACCTTAGTCAAGCCGGTCTGTTGCGCATCGGCGACAGGTAGATTCTTCGTATCGTTGTAAATAAAGTAAGAGCCAACCAATACGATAAGCGCAATAACTGTAGCAATACCCATCAACATCCACTCGGTGGCGGCATCGGGCAATATCGTGTGGTCGTGCACTTTACTGATAATCGGAGTGAGCCAATGCGCCATCCATTGGTCGCCAAATATAGGAAGGATATGCGGCGTATTCAACAGACCACCAACAACCGAAAGCGCTGCCAACACCATCAAAGGTGCAGTCATGCTCAACGGACTTTCATGCAAGTGGTGGCGTTGCTCTTCGGTGCCTCTAAACTCCCCAAAAAACGTGAGATACAACAAGCGACACATATAAATAGCCGTCAAAGCCGCACTAAACGCCGCCATGCCCCACCAAAGCCAACCGCCGTGTTCGTGTGTCTTAGCGAGTATTTCGTCCTTAGAGAAGAAGCCCGAAAGCATCGGGAAACCGATAATTGCCAACGTACCTATCAAAAACACCACAAAAGTAATCGGCATCGCCTTGCGAAGCCCGCCCATATTGCGGATGTCTTGGTCGCCGCCTAAACCGTGGATCACGCTACCCGCCGCCAAGAACAACAAAGCCTTAAAAAACGCGTGCGTAGTCACATGGAACATCGCCGTAGTATATGCACCCATGCCCAATGCCAAAAACATCAAGCCGAGTTGAGAAACCGTAGAATAAGCCAGCACTTTTTTGATATCGTTCTGACGAAGCCCTATCAGCGCCGCCCAAATAGAAGTAGCCAAACCAACGGCTGCCACCACCATCAAAGCCGTGTGCGACAGGTCGTAGAGCGCATTGCAGCGCGTCACCAAGTAAATACCCGCCGTCACCATCGTAGCCGCGTGTATGAGCGCAGACACGGGCGTAGGACCCGCCATAGCGTCTGGCAACCAAGTGTAGAGCGGTATTTGCGCGCTTTTACCCATTGCGCCTACAAAAAGCAGCAAACAGATAGCCGTAATCGTGCCTTCGCCAATAGCAGACGCATTGCTGCCCAATTGACTAAACACCGCCGAATATTCCAAACTGCCGAAATTGGCGTAAATCAGGAAGATGCCCAAAAGCAAGCCCAAATCGCCTATTCTATTCATTATGAAGGCTTTACGCGCTGCCTTGCCGTATTCCTTATTGGTGTACCAGAAGCCGATGAGCAAGTAACTGCAAAGTCCCACGCCTTCCCAACCGAAGAACATCATCACAAAATTGCTGCCCATCACGAGCAACAACATCGAGAAAATGAAGAGATTGAGGTAAGCAAAAAACTTGTAGAAACCCTCGTCATCGTGCATATATCCGGTCGAATATACGTGTATCAGGAAACCGATGCCGGTGATAATCAGCATCATCCAGACGGAGAGTTGGTCCACCAAAAAGCTGAAATTGATCTGCAAATTGCCGACCGTCAGCCAGTTATACACCAACGAATGCAGCCCTTTGCCTGTGGCAGCCACTTCATTGAAGCAGAAAACCGACAACACAAAAGCCGCCAAGACACTCCCCGAGCCGATGATTCCCACCACCGTTTTGGGTAGCCGCTTACCAAAAAGACCATTGATGGCAAAACCAATCAACGGCAATAATGGTATAAAAATTAAATAATCTTGCATAGGTAATTGTACCTCTAAAATATAAAAATGCCTAATTTTTCAAATAATCCAACAGACTGATATCCGTTGACTTGGTATTGCGATAAATCATAATCAAAATACCCAAACCTACCGCAGCCTCAGCCGCCGCTACCACCATGATGAAAAACACCAGCAATTGTCCTTGCGCATCGCCCAAATAAGTGGAAAACGCAGCCAAAAGCAGATTGACAGCATTGAGCATCAGCTCCACGCACATGAGCACGATGATGGCATTGCGGCGTATCAAAACGCCCATCACGCCTATGCAAAACAGCACAGAACTCAATAAAATGTAGTGCTGTATAGGCACACTTTGTATAATATCTATCATTTTCAATGACTTCTATATGTTTAGGAATGAATCAGATAAACATGCCAGTTATTTCTACTTCATTCCCTAGTAAATTTTCAAGGCGCAAAATTAGTTTTTTTAAGACTATTAATTGCATATATGGTCGAAAAAATAAACTAATTGCGAAGAAAATAAAGGCATGAGCTAGCGGGGTTGCCACGAATGCACGAGTTTTTGCCACGAATTGCACTGCCTGTCCCGATTTTTCGGGAAATTTTCACGAACTGGAGTTCGCTTCGCTCATTGGGTGCGGTTTCCCGCAGATATACGCAGATTTAGCTGCACGCTGAAAACCGCAGAAACTCTTTTAACTCCTTTAACTCTTTGTGAGTTTTGTTGCCACGAATGCACGAATGCTATGTGTTCTATTTGCCTAGGTGTTTAATTTCCACATCGAGCATTCATATTTCATCTCTCATATTTCATATTTCCAAAAAATGGGCATGCCCCGCGAAAAAAATGCTGTTTTGCAGCACGACAACGGCAAGATAAATGAAGTATTTGGAGCATCCTACTCGCTAAAGGCTTTCTGCAAGCATTTTTTCGAGGGTCGGGCTATCCGCTATATCCCGAAAAAAACGCCTTTGGGCGGTGTGGGTAGCTTGGTGGTTCGTTCAAGGCGTTTTTCGGGATGCCGCTGCTATCCCTCATGCGGGGTGTTCGGGTTGGCTTAGGCTTTTCGACCCGCTTTTACTTCTGCATTCTACACTCATGTACTCGGCATTCATGTATTCCATGCAAAGTGCCTTAAAAGTATGTGGCATTTGTTGTAGAAGATTTAAAAATGAATTACAATTGCATCGATGATGAATGTTTGTCTCACTTTGTCAAGGAGAAATTTTGAATTGCCGTAAAGGGGCGTTAGCCCTGACATCTTTGTAGGGAAAACGGGAGCGACAATTCGCTAGAGACCGTCTGGCAAATTGAGGCGGGTATTACATGTCAATTTGCTACACAGTATGTAGCAAATTGACATGTAATACAGTACTTAATCTCGCACTAGCACGCAGTTGGCTTATCTTTTTACGACCTTAACCACAGCTTTCCGATAACCATCCCATACTTCAACAAAATAAATCCCCGCTTCCGCGTCAATGCTAAATTCAAGAAGATTCGTATCCGTAAACGGTTTCCTTAATAATTCCTGCCCCAAGTAGTTGCGTACAATTACGCTTGCAGTGGACAGTGTTTCTTCGAATGACAGGTATATTTTCCCATCGGTTGGGTTGGGATAAACTAAAATTTTGCTGCTTAAGCCGTTTATAATTTGGGTACCGGTTGTGGTGTTTTGGCTTAGCTTTTGGATAAATATATCCTCCAAGCCCGCCGATGTTAAGTTAGCAACACCAGCGCTTGGGTCAAAATCACATGTTTGTTTAAAATTACCAGAGGTATATACATTCCCGGAAGCATCGATGCCTATCCCAATTGATAAATCTTCATTTGTGCCTCCCATACTTTTTGCCCATACAAAATTGCCCGATGCATCCAATTTGCTTACAAAAACATCACTACCTCCTGCTGATGTAAGGGTTGTGGTTTCGGCGCTAGGATTAAAATCAGAAATTCCTGAAAAAACACCTGCTGCATATACATTCCCAGAGGCATCGACGGCTATCCCAGTAGCTAGATCTTCACTTGTGCCGCCCATACTTTTCAGCCACACAAAATTGCCTGAGGCGTTCAATTTGCTTATGAAAATATCATTTCCTCCTGCGGAGTTAACAATACCAAAAGTTCCTTGAAAGTTCCCAATAGTATATACATTTCCTAGAGAATCTAAGGACAACCCATAAAGTAAATCGGTATCAAGTCCACCCAAGCGTTTTGCCCATACGTAATTGCCTGAGGCATTCAACTTGCTTATAAAAATTTCATCATATCCAGTAAGGTAAGCTGTACCCATGCCTGGGTTGAAATCAATCTGATTAAAATAATTTCCCGCAGTGAATACATTACCTAAAGTATCAATAGCTATCCCTTTCCCAGATGCATAGCTGCCGTTTGTTCCACCAAAAGATTTTACCCAAACTAAATTGCCAGATGAGTCCAATTTACTAACTGACCTTTCGCAGGTCAAAAATTATGAGAATTGATAAATTTTACAGATATGATAAAAAGGTATGCTTATGGGCATAACGCTTGGGTGGACTTGATACCGATTTACTTTATGGGTTGTCCTTAGATTCTCTAGGAAATGTATATACTATTGGGAACTTTCAAGGAACNGTTTAATTATCAAGATTGGAAAATCCAAATCCTTGAAGTAAACAATTTGACATGGATTGTTCTGCCACTCTAGCTCCGAGACTTTTACATACTTGCCGTTTTTTTTGTCTTCAGTTGTCAAAGCAATGGTGCGATTACTTTTAATCGCACTGATGAAGGTTTTCTTGAGCTCATTGTGTACAAAATCAAAGTTTTCTACAGAAGAATACCAAGAATCCCACAGTACGGTTTGGAATTGCACTCTGTTGACAAAGTATAAAATGCGTAAACGATCACGAACAATCTCATTCTTTCCTCGTGTACTACGCCTTTTTTGCAGCTTTGTCTTTTCATCAAAGTATTGTTCCGTCTTTTCAACAATCTCAAATGCAATTGGCAATGAGAACTTTGAATTGCTACTTTGGTGCGGTTGATACACAAAATTTAGGATATTTATTCCCTTGATTGTACGACCAGTTGTATGATCGTAATTCCAACATACAATCTCATTCTCTGTCGAATGTGGTTTCTCCGATATGGTATCATCAACCTTGATGATTCCTTTCGAACTTTCCACCCGCCTTAAAATGGATTTGACGGCTTGCCAATAATCCTTTTGTGTAAACTCGCGCTTGCTTAATAACCTGCTGATTCTGTCGTGGCTTACTGCAGTATCTAATAACTCTGATAATCCAGTACTTGTCACTAACCGCATCGAGGAGATTAAGTAATCTGTGTAAATGTCTAATAATTCGTAATCGCTCATGACTTTGCTTTATTCCGCAAAGATCGCGCTTTAATCTAATTTTTCAAATATCCAAATTTTTCACCTGCGAAAGGTCAGTTACTAACAAAAGTAGCACCGCTTGCACTAAATATTACATCATTACCCACGCCTGGATCAAAATCACCACTTCCGTAAAAACTACCTGTAGTATATACATTCCCTAGCATATCAATGGATATAGCATTTACACTAGGAGTACTTTGACCTCCCATACTTTTTGCCCAGAGGAAATTACCAGAGTAATCCAGTTTACTGACAAAAATATCGGGAGCTCCTGAGGAAGTTAGGTTAGTAATACCTGGTCCAGGATCAAAATCAGCTATGAAATCAAAAAGTCCTGTGACGTATACATTTCCGAAGACATCCACAGTTATGGCATGACCAAAAGCATCCGAACCTATTCCTCCCATTTGTTTTGCCCACACCAAGTTGCCTGAGGCATCTAATTTGGTCACAAAAACATCTACTCTACCTTTTGCAGTCAGATTTAATATACCTGAGCCTGGATCAAAATCAACTGTTTGTTCATCATTAAATGACCCCGTGATATATACATTCCCTGAGGCATCTACAGCCATCCCTCTCACAATATCAGAATCTGTCCCGCCTATCCGTTTCGCCCATTCAAAGGACTGTGCATTAGTATAAAGGGCAATTGTCAATATGGCAATTGCTGTAGCTAATTTTTTCATTTTTAAGATTTTATATTAGATAATTAATTGTTTGTAGAGTAACCAAGCTTGATGCTTGGATGTCACTTGAAATTTCCGATTGTGCTAACATACACAGACAAAAAGTCCAATCACCAAGCCAACACCAGAAAATTAGTATATTTCTTTTCCAAGCCTTGCAGCTATTCCAAATAATTGAGTCACAAAGGTAATAATTACAGCGATTATTTAGCTATATATTTTTCTTGCCGGCTCGAGTCTATCCCCAAGCCAATGGCGCAGCCACACACAACGCTAGTGTGTGGCTGCAAAGCCTCGTGCAACTATTGCGTCGGCTGTGCCGACATACGCGGAGCACAAAACTCAAGCCGCTCCTACCAACCAAAAGAAAGCTGCTGCCTTTGCACCAAGCTACCTTTGCAGGCACAAATGTAACTACTTTACTTTGTTTTTTTTTATGTCAATGAACGTTTTTAGCGTCTTTTGCGATTAAATTCCTTTTTTTGAGCATATATTTACGGCAGAAAACTGATACACACTATGAAAGACGATAAGATAAACATTGATAATCTTGAACATATTACGCATGATGGCTTATTCCAAGTATTCTTTGGGGTAAAAAATGTGCCCACTAGCCCTAGACTATCCCCAGCTAGCTCTAGACTGTCCCCAAGCCCGTGGCGCAGCCACGGCTTACAGCCTCGGACCTCTATTGCGTCGGCTGTGCCGACATATGCGAAGCTCAAAACCCAAGCTTTTCCGACCGACCAAAAGAAAGCAGCTGCCTTTGTAGTCACAAAGATAACTAGCCCCACAAACATACAGAATTTTCCACAGAAAGAAACATTTTTTTTGATTTTGTGACTATATTTACGGCAGAAAACTGGTACACACTATGAAAGACGATAAGATAAACATTGATAATCTTGAACATATTACGCATGATGGCTTATTCCAAGTATTCTTTGGGGTGAAAAATGTGGCTATTGATTTCTTGCGGTCGGAGTTGCCGCCCCATTTATTGCAGCAAATAGACCTAGACTCAATGACAAAGGAAGATACATCCTTTGTGAGTACTCGATTCACCAAATCTTTTTTGGATATCATGTATTCGGGTAGATTTACGAATGAAAATGACCTTAGAATCTGCTTTCTCTTTGAGCATAAAAGCCGCCCTGCTCGTGAGGGGTTTGCAACCCCGTACGCACTGTCTGCAGGTTTGTAACCTGCATTTATATTCTAAAAACAGGAACAAATCCAACCCAAGACATTGGTAAATCTACAATACTCACATCAAGCAAACCAGTACCTGAAGTATAATTTGATGCG